>APFE031622642.1:70893-82286 GCA_000404065.3 Pinus taeda
AAATCGGCGAGTGAAGATGGTTTATGAACCATAACACGATGGGATCGTCTCTATGGCAGATGTATCGACTAATGGAGGCCAGCATGCATAATGTAACGGAATGATGTCCCTAGCCTATATGCCAGTGAAAAAACGATACCTGCCATGACGGGTCAGCAGTCATGGAACCATCTCGAAAAAGTTGAAAAATGTCCAAAATGTCCTGAAAAGTAAACCAATCTCGACACTCCAAGCTCCCAAGTTAACAGTCACATGAAACCAAACAAAATGAAATTTTGAAAAAAATTTGCATTTTAAAAACTTATAAAAAGGATTTTGGACTCACCATTGTTACTGTTTGAGTTGGAGAGAGAATATTTGGAGCAAAAGGAGCAAATTCTTCATGTGTCAATTTCGATCGTTCAAACTCCACAAAATCTTCCAGGTAACCCTTACACTTAGCTTGCAATTCATTGTGATTAGTTTTAAGGTTTTCCATTGATGTTTCACCGTTGAACTATTGATAAAAGTTTCGCCGCGGCGTATATGTGGGTTGATAATATGAAACCCGCGTACACGCGGGCCCTATATGCGACTGTGTATACAGTAACCCGCGTATACGCCGTGAGCAAATTTAAATCAAATCTAACACTTGAAACTTCAATTTCTTCTCAGGATGCCGATCACATGGTGTGAAAGGGAACATGCAGTGGTTGACAATGAGGTTATGAATGATCCTCAAGCCTTAGATGCTTTACGAGGATGTGACTTGCTCAAATTCTTCAAACTGCCGAACATGAAAGCCAATGTGTGACTGCTTGAAATGCTCATTGACTATTGGAATGTTGATGAGGAAGCCTTTATGATTGATCAGATGCCACTCAGAGTGGAAGTGGAGGATATATATTTTATCACAGGCCTCTCCCAAAGGGGAGAGGTAGTACAGTCCCGGGGTAGGACACGAAGTAGCCTCACTATAGAGGACTATGTATAGATATATTGCCCAGGACATCCCAAGAAAGTTGGGAGCCAGATCTCCATTGCACACGTGGAGAGTTTATCACTAAGGATCATATTGTTCACTATAGCTTGAGTGAATGGATCATCCTCACTGCATCAGGCATCACGGCTCAACATGAGCGCAGCAGTGGATTGTCTCGCTACAGTGTTTGACTGGTGTACTCCTCTTCTGGCTAGCATGAAGAGCCAGCTCACTTCCATTAAGAGGGGACAGACCAAAAACATTGGCTAGGGGACTATCTTGTTCACCTTCTTCTTCGAGAGGATTCCCCCACTCCAACCCAGGGTAGCAGTTTCCATCAGCACCCCGCGCGATCCACGCATGGGCCGGTGGGCTGATCTGATGAAACGTCTGGGGGGTGGGGAGGTTCCTAGGACTGCATTCAACGATGATTTCTTCACCTGGTGGGATCAGCAGATCATCGCCGTAGACGACTACCCCTATGTCGAGCTAGACTTCTGAGGAGATCATGACCTAGCTTTACCGCTAGATGCAGCGTGGGGCGAGATTGGTAAGATTTTTTTTTATTTTATGTTTTTTTTGGATTTTTCAAATATAATGATGCAATTTGAAAAATATTTTTTGATGAAATTCAAATTATTGATATTATGATCATGATCTAGATATTAGTCCAGTGCATCCAGATGGACTCCCACGGCACAGACGATGCGGCCGAGGATCCGAAGAGGCGGCTGCTAAGATGGAGAGGACTCTACACAACGTCCAGCGACACCTGACGAGACTGAGTTGTCGAGTACCGATGGCTACTATAGAGGACCTTCAGAAGCATATGCAGCGTCATGTGGTTGGCATGCCACGTGACTGGGTTCGCACTTTTTGGCGTGTAGCCATTGCGATAGCTAACTACTTGGCCGCTCATCCTGAGCTGGGGCATTAGATATGCCGGATATGATTATGGGCATTTGAGTCCCAATTTTTTATATTTTTTGGACGACATATTTACACTCGAGATACTTTTATGATGATATATCTATATATATACGCTTTGACTTTTTGATGGTTTGATTTTATGATGAATGATTGATGTGCCAGTCTAATGCTTGATTAGCGATAGAATCAGCTAACCAATTATGAGATCTTGGAATGTCCAAATAATTAATATAAAAAAATGATCTTTGCAACAACCTCACTCTTAAATATTGGCGATATAAACATGGATCCCTTACCCGATAAATGTTATTTAATTGAGACACTATCAATCGAGAATCGAGATACACTACTAACGAGTCGATCCCATAAGAGATTGCCTCGGATAGTAAATTAATAACGATAGTATACTCAGCCATATTATTCGAAGCAGGACCAATGCATACGCCTCTTGATACCATCAATTGACCAGTTGGATAATAAAGTACCCAAGCTACGGAAGCGAGATTCCGAGTGTGCCGACTAGCACCATTGGTGAACCCAAAATATACCAAGTCATCCATCAACACCTGCAACAGCAGACCAAAAAGTGTTGACGTCACAAAACTCTCGATAATATATGTACAAATATACATAATATACAAAGAAGCCATTGCGTAACTTCTACTTAAGCAAAGTTCTTCTTTAGGTAGAGCCCGTTTCGGGGCTTCACCAGCTTGTTTCCCTCAAAGTCGATTAACTCATACGACCCTTTTTCTAAAACTCATTTAATAATGAAAGGACCGTACCACATAGGCTTAAACTTGCCTACCCCCAAGGCGTCTTTATCTTGGTCACAGACCAAGACAAGGTCGCCTTCAGAAAAGACTCGAGGACGGACAAATTTATCATACTGGGTTTTTACCCTTTTCTTATGGGCTTCATTCATCGTGGCGGCATCTCGACGCTGCTCATCGAGATGTTCCAAGTGAAGGAGGCGCTCTTCGAGACTCGAAGTCTCTAGAAGGAGCTCTAAAGCTAATTTGAGAGATGGAATTTCACTTTCAATTGGAAATATAGATTGCATCCCGTAAACTAACTGAAAAGGCGTAAAACCGGTAGCAGTTTTTACGGAGGTCTGGTATGCCCAAAGAGCCGGATGCAACATAACGTGCCAATTGGACCGATTTTTGTCGATTGTCTGTTGGAGTATCATCTTAAGAGTTTTATTAACTACCTCGACCTCTCCATTGGCCTGAGGATAATAAGGAGACAAATGCTCTTGACGGAAACCTAATTTAAGGGCCAATTCGGACATGAGTTGATTTTGGAAGTGACTGCCATGATCAGTGACAATTTCTCCCGGGACACCGAATCTTGAGATAACCTGATTGAAGAGAAACAAAGCTGCCATGTCACTATCGTTTTTATAAGTGGGCATGGCTTTGGCCCACTTCGTAAAGTAGTCTACCGCCACAATAATGTACTTGTGATTCGCTGCTGAAGGCAGATTACAAGTTGTAAAATCAATACCCCACTTAGTAAAAGGACCGACCGTGACGATGGGAAAAAGAGGAGCTGGATGAGCACGCATCTTTCGAGTAAAGATCTGACAAGGGTGGCAATGTTTGACCACTTGCACACAGTCTTTAAAAAGTGAAGGCCAAAAATAGCTGGCACGTAAGATGCGTTGGGCTGTGGCAAGCCCTGATAGATGACCACCACAAGCTCCACTGTGGCAATCATTAAGCACAGACTCTGCTTCTTCCAAGGTTAAACAGCGCCGAAGGATTGAATCAAACCCTCGTCGGTACAAGGTATCACTAATGATAACATAATTCTTAGCCAGGTGACGTAATTTACGACGTTCATCCTTAGAAAAAGTGGAGGGAAACTTCGAAGTCTGGAGATATACAATGATATCTCCATACCAAGGGTCGAGTGAAGAGATGAGGAATAAATGTTAGTCGGGAAAACTTTCCTCATAAATCGTATCCTCTCCCCAAGGCAGCTCATAAATTAGCTCAATGAAAACCATGGATTTCTTAGACTTGGCTGACAAGAATTCGAGATCGAATTCTTGCAAGATGACTATCCATCTATTATATTTTCCCCCAATCACTCGCCTATTGAGGACAAATTGAAATGGATTGACTGCCACTAAGACAAAAGTTTTGCGTAGCAAGATGTAATGATGGAGCCGCTGGACAGCATGAACAGCTGCCAAGGCCAATTTCTCTACCGGAGAATAGCAAAGTTCAGGGCCTATTAAGCCTCGGCTCAAATAATAAATCACGTGCTCGTTGAGAGCATCGTCCTCCTGAACTAGAACCATACCAATGGTTGATTCTGCTGCCGCGAGATATAAAAGGAAGTCTCTGCCATAATCAGGTGAACTCAAAAGCGGGGTAGAGACTAATGCTTTTTTCAAAGCATCAAACGATCATTGCACAAAGTCGTCCAATACAAATGGAACCCCTTTCCGTAACAACCGCATGAACCCTTTAGTGATCTTGGCATAATTTGCTATAAACCGCCGTAAGAAATTAGCCTTCCCTTGAAGACTCTGAAGCTGACGAATTGAGGATGGGGGAGGCAACCGAACTATTACCTCAACCTTGAAGGGATCTACTCGAATCCCTTCATTTTACACAATGAACCCTAACAACCGACTGGATGTAACCGCGAAAACGCACTTGTTGGGATTCAACCAGATTTTATAAAAATGACATCGTTCAAAAACCATTCGAAGGTGGCTAGGGTGATCTGTTCTCTTTCGAGAACGAGCAGCGAGATCATCTAAGTACGCTTCGATGATATGCTTCATGTCGTGGAAAGCATAAGACATGGCCCGCTGAAAGGTAGCTCCAGCATTTTTAAGACCAAAAGGCATCTTTATATATGAAAAGGTACCCCAGGGACATATGAACGTCGTCTTATGTTGGTCTTCAGGACGGATAGAAATTTGATTATAACCAGAGAATCCATCCATGAAGGAAAAAATCTCATTACCTGCACACTCGTCGATAATCCGATCAATAAATGGTGTGGGGTAATTGTCCTTAGGACAAGCCCTGTTTAGGTCCCTAAAATCAATGCATACTCGGATTGTTCCTTGCTTTTTATCTATAGGGACTGGGTTAGAAACCCAATCAGTAAGACGAACAAGGTATATGAAACCCGCCTTTAGCAGCTTCTCCACTTCTGCTTTGATAGCTGCTACTTTCCTAGGGTTGACCGACCGAAGCCTCTGACGGACAGGTTTAGCGTTTTCGTACGTCTTGATCTCATGCTGAACTATAGATGGGTCAATGCCAAGCATTTCCTCATAAGACCAAGCAAATACATCGTGAAATTCTTTAAACAGGTCGGTGTAAATTTTAATTTCTTCAGGGGAACACTCAATTCCGATGAAGAGATTTTCGATTATGTTAGGGTCCCTAGAGATGTTTATAGGTATTGTTTTTGAAATCACCGACCTATTACCTTCGGCACGAACGTGTGCTGGATCCAAAGGGTTTGACACCGTATAAACATCACTAGAACAGAGCTCGGAGAATCTAGACTCTACCTCTGGCAGTGGAGGAAGAAAGTATGAACAATGGTGTAAATCTTCCCAAGGTCGATCTATACCCATCATTGCTTCGAGAATTGCTTCTTCCGATGGTAAAACTGAATCCAAACATTCCAAAGAAGAGGTAGAATCAAGGCTACAAGCGGGGGCCACATCGCCATCTAACTCCTCTTCAGAAAAAGGAGTAGAATGGTCATCTGCAGAGTTCATGATAGACTGATACCTAAGCTCAGCTGCAGATATAGGGAATGCCATTCCATTATGTTTTCCTTCAACTAATGTGGTCATAGGTGAAGGCAAGGTCCAGGGGTCCGAAAAATAATGAGTTCGAAAGAACCCATCTCGAGAAAACTCCCTAGATGATGAAATAGCATTGATTTTAGCGATAGGAGAGGGAAACTCAAACGTACCCATCAATGAGGAATACATCCCTACTCCTAGATTCTCAGTAGGCGGACGAGGGTTATCCACTAAAGGAATAGTAGAGTCGAAAGTTGCTTGAGGGTCAACTGGAGAATAATCTAATTGATCCACCTTTACAATTTTCCCCTCATGAGGAAAGAAAATAACACGAAACAAAGTCGAAACAATGGTGTCCATTTCGTATACCCAATTCCTTCCTAGGAGGAGATTATAATCTAGGTTAGCATCTACGACTTCTACTTCAATATTAATGACCTTCCCCCCAGCACATATAGGAAAGGCCGGGATAATCCCATGCGGCTTATGAGAATGGCCATCGAATGCAGTCAAGACGGTAGGTGAAGGAACGGCCGAAGGTGATCTAATAGCCTTCCAACATGACATCGACATGATGCACGTGGAAGCCCCTTCATCAATAACGGTTCAAAAAATGTTAATTTTCTGATATGAAGACTTTATTTGAAAATCCATGTGATGAGGGAGTCGCTTTTTGACATTTAACATGTCGAAAGTGAGCACTAAAGAATTAGCTGGATCTACTGCCCCAATTGCGGAAAGTAAAGCACTTCTCTGAGCCGGACACGAGTGGAGAACCTCTAAAGCAGACATAGCGCACAGACTCTGAGCTAGATCCTCCATAATGGAGTAATTTTGGGCGGCCCTAGCATTAGGATTAATCGTCGCGCGTTTAGCAGAACCTTTCGGTATCCGTGGTATAGTCTCAACAGGGGGTCGCTCGATATGAAGGTCAGTACTTCCGGGAATAGCCTTATCCTTGGAAGTTTCGGCTTCACCATAATCATGTGACTGAGTAGCCACATGGACATTAGAACCCATCATGAAAACATTCGATGATTTTTCCCCTTCCTGGTTGCCCCCTGCAGAGGTCCCAGGGTTTGAACTCGCGCCAACAAGAAGTTGCTGCCCTTGGGGAAAAGGGTTAGTTAACACAGCTTGGGAACTAGAAGTCCCTTGCTGCCCTAACAAGCGTTGAGCGTCTTCAATCTTGGGGCAAAGATGAGTTAAATTTTCTCCACCGCATAACTTGCATGGAAACTTAACTTTCTTTTTTGACTCATTTCTACCCCCACCAGCATTATTGCCGAATTTGTTTGCATCAGGCTTCCCATCCTGGTTATTTTTCTTACCTCGTCCTTTCTTTTTCCCATTGGAATTTTGAATTCCTTTGGGATTATCCGATTGGACGACACTAATTGAAGAATTTTGGGAAGCGGAAGGATTAGATGATGTGACTTGGTTGTTAGAAGCAGTTTGTAAAGATAACTGCTGCAATTGATTTAGCAAGTTCACTATATTTGTGTCTACTGACCCAACCATGCCGTCCGGGTGGGGACCTGGCTTCGGCTTAGCTACATCAAACTTAGACCTAGGAGCATCTGGCAAGTACTTTTCTAGGATCCCAGACTGAGATTAAATCAATTCTAATTGTTGGGCCCTAAAAATGGCTTGCTCCTCGGAACATACCCCAGACATGGAGACATCTTTGGAGATCTCAGGTATCAAAGACTTCAAGAACCACTCGAGATGGAAACTTGGAGGGATATCAGCTTTAATGAGCCTCTTTCTCCGTCTCCATTCCTGATTGTGATCGGAAATGTGAGTTGCCCTATCTTGACAAAAAGTAGCCAGTAGTTCGGTTCCGGCATCATACCGGACGGGCAACTAAAAATGGTTCAAGAATACATTGGCTAAGTCAGCGAATGATTTAAAGCTGCCCCCAGGCAACTCTATATACCAATTAGCGACGTTGCCAGTTAAGGTGCATTGAAATAATCTCAACCTAACCGAGTCACTGATCAGGGAATTGGATGAGCACCATAAGTAGAACATGTTTACGTGGTCGCCCGGATCCTCACCACTTTTCCCTTCGAATTTTGGAATATCCGAAGGGATTTTAGTTCAAACCGAAGGCCAGGCTGGATTATACTTGATTGGGTCGTTAGTTAACTTAGTGAGGTTTGGCAAGTTTAACGTTGCCAGAAACGGAAGTCTAGGTGGGGCTTGGAGATTCCACCCTGACTGGGCGGCAGTCCTGAAGCTCTGAAAAGATTGGCCTGGATTTTGGGAGGCACCAGGCTGCCTGAAGTAACCAGTGGAACCCGCTGAGCCAAAAGGGAAGCCTTGTGACCCAGAAAAACTTGAAGTTTGACCAACTCCGACCGTATATCCACCATACCTAGCAAAGTTTCCTCCTAAAGGATTGTAAGGAGTTGGCAACCCCTGATATGGATTCCAAGCCATAGCTAGGGGAGGAATACTTTGGAAAGAACTAACTATGGTATACGGCCTATTCCCATATTGGCCGAAGATTGGATTCCCAGTTCCGGCACTACTAAGCCTAGGGTTATTCCAACCTTGGAAAGGATTGCTGCTTTGTCCTACTAAAGAAAAAGGCATAGATCCTACCGTAGGGTTGGAATGTGGTATATGACCACTTCTGAATGGAAAACCTTGGAACAAAGCCGACCCACTCATCATTGATGTGGCGGCCCCGAACGGAGCTAAAGGAATGCCCAATGAATGGGTGCTAAATGGGAAGTACCCAGAACCGAAAGCATTTGTTTGGGAATTTCCACTCGTGGACGGAATGGAGGTAGACCCAACAACATACGTGCTAGTAAAAGATCCGAATAAAGAGATGGAGGGGATGGAAATAGTTCCACCCCCTTGTATAGATATAGGAGTCTGTATAGTCGTAGCACTAGTAGAAGCCATGCTTCCCATAGTGGTCATCGAAGGTAAGCGCGTAGCATAACCTAGACTTGACGACCTTTGCGACGGAGTCCCAACGTATTGCAATACGTGTGGATGACTTGATGGTAGGGGAGAATTCAGAGCCGCTAACGACTCTGAAAGTTCTTCTACCTCAATACTATCCTCCGCTTGTAAGCAAACTTGAGAAGGAACTGGTGTGTTCCTTTCCTGTTCTACGGATGTACCAGGCCTTGCTTCAATAATATTGCCCCCGAGGGGAGGATCAATCCCCGATGCATCAATTGCAGTGGGATGAAACCCACTGGTATTATTACCTCTGCGCCTTCTTGGAGAAGGTTCTAAACTTGGTGGCGAGAGACCACGAAGTCTTTGAGACCTTCTGGGAGATCGGTCATCCACTTTGAATTCTTTGTTTAAAATCTAACTAAAGACTCAAAAAAATTTAAAGCTAGGCTGACTAAGAGCACAAAGCACCCACTAAAAAGTCCCTAAAGATACAGCCAATCAAAACAACTTCCAAGTATTTCCGCTCCGGGTGATTAGGACCGAACACAAAAATACGAGAAAGTGGAAAATAAAGGGCCTTCTGAAGATAGTCTGGGATGATGAGGGCCCAGGCCTATCAGCGAAGGTATCAGAGGAAGTTACACTGACCTCCTAAGAACAGTCTATGCCGGTGCAAGCCCCCAAGCTTTGCAAGGGGGCCCTCCATTAGTGCTGTTGAGAGTGATACAACGTCAACCTCAGGTGCCATAGGATTCCCCTCCGCAACCACCTATGTAGTTTCCTAGGAGTGGCAACTAAGGACACCAACTTGTAATAGAAGCCAGGTGGAAAAGTCGTGAGGTAAGTTCAGACAAGTAGGAGAGGGGGTATCTCTTTTCCCTGTCTTCACAGACCCTCGTGCTTAACTCCCAGATCCGAAGCTTTACTGGTCTTCCTAACTTTATTGGATTTTCTCTCTTTAATCAGAATCCTATGTTTTGACGTTTAATATGGCCTTGGAGAGTTAACTCTCCACTCGCCTATTCCAAGGCCCTAAAATCCTAAATCTTGTTTATGTATTTAACTTAAAAGAAAAAGTTCTAGTTGATTTTAATTAGCGCTTGATTTTAAGGGCTATTCTTTAAGTCAAAGGATGATGGAAGTGAAACTAGTGGTGTTTTTTCGACGCAAAAGAAATTAGTAAAACTTAACTATATGCGTATGCAATTTTTCATTTTCTTTCGATGAAAAGAAATCTCTACAGGGTTCATAAGGAAACTTCTAATGAAACAAACTTTTTTTTTCTTTTCTTTTCATTCACACTTCACACTCAAAAGTTAACAAAACTATTTTATGCCTAAAGAGATGCAAATCTATCTTAATGAAACACTAAATGCTTGATGCAAGATTGAAAATTACTCTAACAAGAAATGAAAGTTGTTTTGTTTATGAAATTTTCTTTTGCCACTTACAATATTTAGATGGAATATAAGATACTAGAATTCATCTAAATACTAAAAGCAAAACTCAAGATAACAGAAAACACTTACATTCACCAAGAGGAAACTAAATGAAAAGCCAATTCAAGAAAGCAAAACAAAAACTTTTCAAAAAGTTCACTTCAAAGTAGGAACAAAAAAGTCTTTTTGAAAACGCTCTCAACAAAAACTGGCACTTTGTGATTGAAACAACAAGCAAGAAACACTTTTTGCAAGTTGACACCTTACAAAGAATGAAAACTCAACGAAAAACAAATGTGCTTTAAACAGGCTTTTTAAAAATCGAAGGCAGCAAGGAAAGCTTTGGTAACAAAGACCAAAAAAGATCAAAAAGACAATTTCGAGAAGGTATCAAATGACAAATTTGATGAAACAAAGAAGTAAATGGTCATAAAAATCGATTTCGTTAAGCAAAAAAAAAGTCACCAAATAGCAAAGTTGAACACATAGATTGATAATAATATTTTTGCTCTGATAACTCAGAGCAGCCAAGATTCCAATTAAGAAATCTTGCGTGTTTTTAGCAAAAAGATGATGACACTTGCAAACACAAAACAAGACCAAAACTCCTTATAATTAGAGAGAAATCGGAGTAAGGATGCTTGTTGTAACACAAAGAATTGATACTGACAAAAATGACTGTTCAACACTGACTGGAAGCACCAGACAAACTTCAGAGACACAAAAATATTTATAAATCCTGAAAGTTGCTAGATATACGCGACTGTACTTAGTGTAGACTGCGTGTATACGCGACTATTTCTGAGGAAACCTGCGTATACACGGGTTTAATTCAGACAACAAGCATTTATATGCTTCTGTAACTAAATGAAACAACGTATATATAATATTTCAGGAAAAATAAAAAACAAACTCCAGAAACTGGTAAACCTCAGAAATAAAGAACAGATCAGATAGTAATAATAAACCAGCAAGCGACTGAGCCCTGATAGGCTTGACAAACACCCAAACTAGGAACAACAAGAGTGTTGTCCCCAGCGAATTCGCCAATTCTGTTGAGGGATTTTATCCCCTAGGGCTTTTGGGTGGAACCCTAGCAGACTGAAAGTTGTCTAAACAAAGAAACATGCACACACACAGCCATTATGCTAGCAAAAGCTAATTCCAAGGTAAGAAGGACGTACCTCAGGTCCTACGTTCAGGTAGTTCCTCAAGGGTCCAAACCCTTCTTCACGTCCCTTTCACTCCTTTACCCTACAAAACCAACAATTCCAAAGAATGCAGCAGTATATGGACAAATATTTATACAAAAATCATCTTTATGTTATACAAGAAAGGAGTTAGTTAT
>APFE031622643.1:0-13403 GCA_000404065.3 Pinus taeda
ATCTTATTCTTGGCAACCTTATCTCTTGAGTCTTATTCCTATTTTGGGGTTTATCTATATTTATAGTGTTAGGAATTGTATGAATGAGTTCTTGCTTCAATTCTCACTTATTTTTGGTTCATATTATCCTTATTCAAGTATAATTTTGGCACTAACTCCATTTTTTTACTAGCAAACTTCACTTTTATTCTAGTTAGTTAAAACTAAAGGGGAGTTATTTTTTTTCTTCTGTGAATGCATTAAAGAACCACACCTAGTGTGTGACATTCCTCTGTAAAGCGAGTGATCTTTAATTGTGATCAATTCAAGCAATGTAATATAGTGAATTTGAATTGGTATTTTTAGTTTCTTACTCTATTGACTGATGTCTCATTTTCTATTCTCTCTCTTTGCTATTGCTAGTGTATTATTTTGTCACAAATAGATTATAATACTTGTGCTTTATATATTACATGGTATTAGAGCTTTTATGATATGAAACATTAAAAAATCTAACATGGTATCTATTGGGATGCAAAATTGACATCTTTTTATACCTATCTTCCCTACCTTTTCTTATCATTTTGACACTTACAAACAAACCTTATAACCTTGAAAATAATCATTAACTAAATTATGGTTTCTTTTTACTTGTCATCCTTATTATCTAGTTTTTCTTGTAATTCGACATATAAGCTAACTACTTCAGACAATTTTATGAATAAATTGACAAAGGGTTGTTATAGGGTGATGCAAGAGCATGAGACTTGGAGAGAAAATCTTCAAACTTATTCCAAAAATCCAAAAAAAATCTATAGGCAGAGGAGTGGCGTCCTTTAGCTAGCAATTTCCATGCTTTTCTAGTTTAAGATAGGGACAGAATTAAGAATAAAAGCATTCTGTAATAATCACTCATGGATAAGCGATAATAAGTTTTATGCATGATTGTTTTAAAGCACTCTATGTAAAAAACATGCTTTTGTAAAGGATAATGGCCAAGAAGGCTTTATCTATTAATTATAAATAAAATAACGAGACGCTCAGAGGGGAGAGTCATGCCTGGAAGCATTATCACCTGAAGAAAAACCTCTCTCTGCATTTGTTTATATGGTTCTCTATTGAATGTTAATTAGATGCGTGTATCAGTTTTCATGGCCTTTTTCTGAGCCTGAATATTGATGAATCAACCTTATTCCCAATTAATATCTTTGTTGAAGCCTTAGACTATGTTTTTCCTTCATACTGTTGAGCGCAGGCTTCTTAAATTGCCTTATAGAATTTCGCGGCCAAAATCTTGTTTACACAGAGAAATCATGAAATACTTAGTCCAAAATGAGTTTTCGGACCTAAAATATTATTAATTCTAGTTTATATCCTCATTAGGTTCGAACCCTGTATCGCATCGCAGAGTCATAGTCGCAGCGGAAGAAACCTGTGGAACTGCTAAAGTCTGAAACCCTGATAAGCTCGGACCTGAATATTATATAGCGGGTTGGATAAATTTTCAGGTCCACAAGGGTTGTCACATCACACAGTTGAAGCGGGAGGAGTCTATTTTGTGGTATTTCAGAATCACCGATAACAATTGCCAATAGCCGCGTATTATCGTATTGGAGGAATGAGAGTTGGAAGGCCCGATTTGAAAGTGTAGACAGTGTTATTTGCTTAGTAAGCAATCCTTTGAATTTTAAAGTGTCGATAGTGTGTTCGATGCTATTGTGTTATTTCCATTTTAAAAGCCCACCGATAGTGTTTTAATTTAATTCCTTTAGAATTACAGTCTCAATAGAGCATAAGGGCTCTATGCAATAAATTGTGGTTATAACAAGAATTGCTATTCTGAAGGAAAACCATGAGACTGTCAGTTTAACAGTAAATGACTGATACGCCAATAACTGGAGAAGGAGGAATTTGGCTAGATGTTGAAGAAATTGTAGCCAAATTTGAGAGTCTGTCTATATTGTCTGCACCCAAGCCACCATAGGGTGTGTGGCTTGCTGAGGTGATGTTACGCGACCATATATCCATGTTTTGCCTCAAAAAGAATGGAGAAAATACCTTGTTGACATTGTTGATACACGTCAAACTCATTTTTGACATGTTGTTCTCCTATGTTTAGCAATGAATATCTATTTGGATAGATACTTGGCCAGAGCCAGTTCAACCATCGAAGGAGACATTTGTGGACAACACAACTGGCCTAGTTGAAAAAAATAGGATTCTTAATTGATAAATCATTGTAATATTAGACAAGATGTTGCAACTTGGTTTCAACTAGGGTTATTTGTTAAAAGTAATTATTATATATTCTTGATTTAGATGACACGAGAATTAAGATATTCTCATGATGATCTTAGTCTTTTGAAAATAGGAATGTATTTTATAATTCTAAAACAATGTACTCTCTACCTACAAGGCACACATAGAAGACACTAGAGGAGGAAGTACAAAAACTATAATTTTGTCATTCAACTTTTAATTAATTGCAAATCTGTACCATTTGCGGCTTCATACATTTATTTTGAGTAGTTTTTGTTGTTGTGTAATTTACTAGGTTGCGCTAGGAACAAAGGGCCCTCCTTCTTAGCATGTGTTATCAGTGTTAGAAATATATTAACCAAGGGGGTCTCCCCAATGAAAAATACCAATTATACTTTACGTCGTTTGGTGTGGGATCCCTTATGGAAATAAGGCTCAACTACCATATGTTCTTAGATATTTTCCTTGGCTATAATGTTTAACACAAGAGAGTAATTTGTAGGTGCTTTCAAATTAAAAAATGAGTATTCCATGTGGAATGTTCAAATGAATAATGCATCAAGGTTCATCTATTGAAAGGGAGACAAAAAATGAGCCTTTAAAAGAAGAGTAATAATACTAATCTAGTAAAGACGCGCGAACATACACAAATGAATGAATCGTTGGACAACTAGCGAAATAATTCACATAGAAGCAATGATTGTTAAAACACGTACAACACACCTTCAATAAGATAAGTACCAAAGTCACATTTAAATTTCCTTAGTACAAATGGAAGTAACATACATCACAAACATTCACAGAATAATCTTACAATATTTACGAGATACGCATGAAAGTGTGCTAGCTCAATGAGCTTATGAATTAAGTAAAAGTTCCAAGATACATCAAGACAATGAACACCACTGGCTCCAATAGTGGACTGTTAGAGCAACGACTTGATCCTCCAAAAAAAGAATTGTTTTCCTCTCTAATTCTTGGCAGGAGGAGCCAAGGTGAAAAGTCTTTTGCATGACCTATGAGGGTGTAAATATAACAAATGAGGTGATCATTCACCTCCTTTGTGAATCTTGGAATTGTTTGACTTCTCTATGACTCTTTGACACCTTCATGACTTTTCACATTCTATCAATGACTCTTGGACTTCCAATTTACATTACATTTCTCCAATATTAAATTTATATAATCCACAAATGTGTGGAAAATGATGACTCATGACATGAAATGACATGACACTGATGATATGGACTGCATGATGATATGGAAGTGTTAATTCACTCTTGTTGCTGCTATCTTTATGTCTTCTTTAAAGAAGGAACATGTTATTCTTCTTCCTCCTCCATAAGGCTTAAATGTAGGGAGTCTTCAATTTTATCTTGATCTTCATCCGTTGCCGCAATCTGGAGCCCCTTTGTATTTTCTTGATTGATCAACTTTTATTTGTAGCTATAAAGGTGTCTTCTAGAAGGGTATCTTTCTTCATCGCCTTCATCATCATCCTATCATAACATACTATAATACTTGTAATTGAAATCCACTCATGACAAGACGACATCACTTTCATAAACCCCTAGTGTAACATGCTTCATGACGAATGCTAATTAAGTTAGAACCAAGTGATAGGTTGGGATTTAGGCTTAAGGATTGTGAAGTTATGTATCTTAGGAGGTCAAGCACGAGGACTGAGCCTTGATACTACACAATGCATAGTTTAGGTAGGTCAAGGATAGACATCTGTACAGTTAAGGGGCTCCAAAGGTCAAGTTGAGGACTTGAGGCTTTAGGTTCCCCACTATGTAGTTCTAGAAGGAAATAGGTTGAGGGATTGCGAAGTTGTGCAACTCAGGAGGTTAAGGCCAAGGCTCGAGCCTTGAGACTAAGTAGTGTGCATTTCATACAAGATAGGGCAAGACAACTATGCAATTGAGGGGCTCAAGGAGGCAGAATTAAGGCTTGATCCTTGAGGTTGCCCAAGGTGCATTTATGGAGGGAAAGAGGCCTAAGGATTGCAAAATTATGTATTTAAATAGGTCAATCTAGAGGCTTGTTGCTTGAAACTGAAAAATGTGCAAAAGAAGGTGACTGGAAGGCAGGGGTTGCACATATTTGGAGCTCAAGGGTTGAGGTTGAGTATTGAGAATATAGAGTGCATAGAAGAGGGTGAATGGAAAGTATGAACCACTCATTGCATAGTGCCAAGAGGTAAGGTTGAAGCTTGAGGACTGAGATTTCATAGTGCACTATTTAGGAAGGTTGAGTGAGGTCAAGTTTCTTGGGAAATAGCTTTTATGGATTTGGCTGTGTGTGGGATCAATGAGGTAAAAGTGAATAGTGACAAAGCTTGAGCATGATCACACACTTAGAACAATTTAAAACATAACATTGATCACTCAGAACACATGAACATCATAATACCCCCAATATGACGAAATTGCGACATCTTTCCCTTAGCAGAACACTAAAGGTACACTTTGCAACAACAGTGATGACACTTGTGTGACAATGCTTGAAAATTTGGGAATGAGTGCAATGTGCGAAACCTTCCATGCTAAAATAAAACACTTGTGACAGTAAGGGGAAAGTGAAAATAACTCTTACAGAATGTGAACGACATTGAAAGTGACACATGTGAGAATGAAGATAGCATGAAAATGACACTCATTAAAGTGAAAACAAGAAAAAGCAATAGTTGTAAAGCTGAAAGCAACACTTGTGAGAGCAAAGGCATGCAAAAGTGGTAGTTGGAAAAAATCACTGAAAATAGAAGAACAATAGCAACCAAAAGTGAGAAATTATCGATGAAAGTGCACACTGACTATTGACAAAGGATGAACATTGCAATTGCAATGTCTTGATGGACTTGTGTTGTGCTTGTTGAAGCTTGCATAAAAGAGTGCACTCATGAACTTGTTGTGAAATGAACATGTGTGAGCAAGTTACTTTGAAACTTACAAAGCATCTATCGACCATAAAGTGACTATGGAAAGAATGATCACAAGATCCATAGTAGGATCCAAATTTCAAGTGTAGACAAAATTTTGGAGGATGTTTCTCACAACAAAAACAACAAGGATCATTGGTTAGAGAGGTATGGTAGTAGTGAATTTATTTCCTTTCATTTATGATTCATGTGTGATTTATTGTTACTATTACAGTCTTGTTCATGTATCAGATAATTACAAAATTCTAATCTCTATTATTCTATAAAAACATAGGTCCTAGACTAGTCCCTTCATTGGGGTGGTGTTTATTTTATTTTTTTTACAACTATTTTGTTTGTTTATTTATTGAATGAGTGTTTGAATAATTTCTTGAGTGTTGGTGGTTCCCAAGACTGTTGTTTTAAGAGAGATTGTGTGACAAAGTGAGTTTTATTATGCAACGTGTCTTTCTTTTCTTAAAGTGTGAACGAGAGTTGGAGTGTAACATCAAGTGTGTTCTAATTGTTGATATTGACATTACAATGATTGGTTTAAGGTTTAATGGGTTCTAGTTTCTATATGTTCATGCATATACTTTGTGTAATAGCCTTGAAACAAAAAGCCTACCTAGATTCACAGTTAATGTGAGAGTTGGATCCAATATTTTGAATTAAAAGGGAAATTGACTTGCCCAACATTTTGGCATCATTGCTGGGGGGGATATAAAGGTGCATATGTGTGATTGATTTACATGCATTGATAGAAATTTTGGTAGAAGTGTTTCTAACTTTGACGATTTTAGGAAGTAAGATGAGAGGTAATAACCTGGTATTTGCTTCAACATACTAAAGTGGGTTCGACCTTGCAAGTAGTTAGGACAAATAGGATTCCATTGCATGAATAATGAAGCAGAAAAATGTGATTTCATTGTAGAAACTAACTGTGCAGGTAGGAGAGGAAGAGGAAGAAGGAAAAACAATCAAGATCTAGGAAGAGTAAGGTTTATAGAAGAGATCATCTCAAAAGCTAAAGTAGAATCATTTACTTAGGGAGTAACATCTAAGAATAAAGGATCAGGTAAATCTGCTTAACAAAGGCCATCATCGCCTGAGTCTTTTGTGATGGTTGCACACCTTAGGGAAGCACAATTTTATGAACCTTCAATCTCAGAGATAAGCCCTAGAGTTTCTATTCCATGTGTATCAGCAGGGGACGCATATCAAAATTTTATAGAAGGAGGAGGGGATACAAATAAGAAAGACCTAGAATCAAGTCCTAAAGAATGACCATTTAATCATTACATTTTGGATTTAGGCACTGTGGTGAAACAACTTACTGAGAATTCTACTACATAGGGTGTTGTGAAGTCATTAGTACCACATGGACATATGAACAATTTGAGCAACCAGAATAGCTTGAACAACCTGAGCAATCCCCATCACAAAGAAGGGAGAAATCTCCTCCATTAGGAGGGCCACCTATAAAATTTGTATAAAACCCTTAAGATTTTAGGCAGAACCAAGTGGTAGGTAGCTCGATTACTACTTTCGAGTTCCCTATTGGAAATATCCAAGGACATGCCCCAATTAAGAACATCTCTTTGTCTACACTTCCTAATTTCCAATGTAAAACTACAAAAAAACGAAATACGTTTCTTTTTGAACTTGATGTCCTTTGTAGAATTTATGACTACACCACCGAAGAAAAAAATTAAAATTATTTCTAGCCACATTAAAAGGGGTTGCACTAAGATGGTTTATTGGACTCAATGGAGAATCCATTACTACCTGAGATGGAATGAAGAATATATTTTTAGAAAAGTATCAGGATTATTGTTGTTCTACGAATTAGAAGGATGAGATATTTAGAATCACTTAAACACCAGCTGAAAATTTGGAAGGGAATGTTGAGCACCTTTAGTATAATTTGTGGATATCTCAACATAGTGATATGGACAAGGAAATAGTTTAAACAATTTTGATAAAGGGAATGTGAGATGACTACCTTGATATGATAAATAATTTAGGGAAAGGTGATATCTCTAAGGAAACATATGATGAGATTATTTAACTTTGTCGAAGGAGTTATAGAGTATCAACAAGAGTTATGCCTATGACACATGTGCTTCTACCAGGATTCTAAAATCATCCAATGGTGGGACAACATAAGTAGGAATTGGAAATTTGTTGGAGAATTTTAAATGATATCATGGGCTTGTTGTATTCTTAGCTTGATGTATTTTAAGTGTTGGGCCCTGTAATTTTTATATTTTCTTCCATTTAATCTCTAAGTCTTTATAACAATTCATTGTTCTTGATGACTTATATTCATGTTCTTTGCCTAATATGTTGCAAACTTTGGTAAAAATATATTTGATCATATAATTGTGTTTTAACAAGATAATCCATGGATGTTTTCTTTATAGTCGGGCACTCATTAGATGAGATCACTTTGAAAACATGCATTGTGAAGATCTATTGCAAATGATCGCATTTACTGAGTTCATGGAAGTTGTTCTTAATTGGAGAATCAATTATGAGCCAAAATTCTTGGTCTATTCATTGAAGATAGAAGAGTCAACCTAGTTTAAGAGGAAAATTTTGAGAATGTTCAATTCTCAGGAATATTCCTTATTTTTCATATTTTTGTTATAGATATCCCTTTTGTAATATAAAATCATAGGAATTTACCCATGATGGTGGTTGTACTTTTGTAAAAAGATAAAACTAAAGATAGAGCTTTCGATTGTAATAATTTATCTGATTCCAAGTAGTTCAAGCCCGCTTCCTAAATGAAGCGATGTATTGTTTGTGTAAAGTAAATTACATTAACATTTATTTTTTCCTTTTTCTGAATAGTTCTTTCCAATAATTGGTTATTAAATAGCTTTTTTATGTTTTCAAGTTCACAAGTATCATTTCACTTTGCTATTTCAAGTATCTCGGATAAATGATTACTATCTCTTCGATTTCCCATTGTTGTTTCTTTAATTTGGTATTTTCGTTTCTTCATTACTATTTCTTGATGCACTATTATTAAAATAGATCATTTCTATTTCTTGATGCACTATTATTAAATAGTTGATAAGTCTAGAATCGAAGTTCTTTATGGTGTTTCATATTTAGAATGTTTTATTTAGTAATTAGTTTGCATTCAAAATTTCCTTTCCCGAGTTAGATTTGATTTCGTTAGAATTTATTTGTTGGTAATTAGAATTAGGCTAGTGTAAGAAGGAATTAGACTTTAGATCAACTCATATAGCACTAATATTGGTTATTAAAATCCTCTTTCATAGACTTTTCCGATTACCTTGAGATAGAAAGAGAAATCTTTGGGTAGATAAATTAATGTTCAATACTTGGTTTTTTTTAAGCAATAAATAGTCTCGACATTTTGGTATTGTTGTTGGGTAGGATGTTTAAAGAATGCTATAATACTAATGACTAGTTGTAGATGCATACATGATTCCTTGGGGGTTGGATATTGAAGACGGAAGGTAAGAGCCTACACACATACCCTTGAATAAAATTGTGGTGGTGTCTTCCCTCAGTCAAAAATTTCAAATCATTTAGAGTGCATGACTAGGAAAGAAAATAAAGAAAAAAATAAAAAAGAGATAAATCCAAAAACCATTTTTGTGAGTAACAAAACCCAAGGTTTAGTTAGCCTTGGGAGGTCAACCTTTATAGATGATATCATATGAAAAGAAAAGTCTCCAGGTTTAGTAGGACCTGAATCATGAAGATCCATTAAAGGATATGTTTCTATCGTTACTCTTGTGTAAAAATATTCTACTGCAACATAAGTTGAGATTCTTGAACAAATCTCAGGATTAGTAGAAAAAGAAAGAAAGGAGTTTTCAATCTCCATTGATCTTACATCTCAACATTCAAAGTAAGAGTGAGGGGTACTCCTGCAACTTAAGATAAAGAGGAGAAGAGGTAACTCAAATGTCCAACCTCCATAACAAGAGCCTCCTGTAACACCAATATTGAGGGATGGATTGTAATTCCTAACATAAGTAGTACTGTAAGGCCTAAATAAAGCCCATTGTGATCCAAGTGGATATTGGTGGCCACTCACCTAATCCACCTAGACCCCCAAGTTAGTTTCATCTATTCCCTTTTTCATTTCAACATTTAATATTTTTAGCAGTTTTTTTGGTATTAAACTTCCAGAGTGGTTTTGACCCCCTAAATGACATTTTTTTGGGGTCCGCAATAGGCCCATAGCCCTAGGAATTCACATGCAGTGAAACCTATGGTACTCAGAGATACCTTTCCAACAAGGTATCATATGCGCCAAATAGAGATAATATGACCAAGTTACGACCCCAGGAAGTTGGTTGCCCAACTAACCCCAACGGGGCCCACAAAATCTCGATGTTAGATCTCCTAGGGTTAGGGTTTTGGTTGTTTAGGGTTTTATCATGTTTTCCAATAATAAATAGACCCTTGAGCCTCATTGTAACACAGTTCAGAGGCATGTAGCCACCACATCACTTCTCAAAGATAAGCTACTATCACCCAAGTTCTCTTATTTCCATTTTGTTTGTAAGCATAGTTCAATATGTTTCTATTAATGAAATGAAGTTCTTTTCTGTTGCATCTATGTGTTTATGATTATATATGCAAGTTGTTGCATTCCTGTTTAATTTCAGATCACACTGCCTCAACATTGTACTGGTCTAGTTCAATTAGTGCCTCTTGAATTTGAAATCCTAGGCATATATTGCAGAATTTTTGACCAGATGGTAGGACAAGTGAATATATCAGCCACACCTATGTTGACAATAGAATTTCCTATTGCTAATCCACAAGAAAATGAACCCATGAATGCTATACCACTTTAGGGTCTCCCAAACTTTCATGGAATGACTTGAGAAGACCTTGAAGAATTCTTGTTTGAATTTGATGATATAA
This sequence comes from Pinus taeda, assembly GCA_000404065.3. Classification (NCBI taxonomy): domain Eukaryota; kingdom Viridiplantae; phylum Streptophyta; class Pinopsida; order Pinales; family Pinaceae; genus Pinus; species Pinus taeda. The sequence goes on from APFE031622643.1 coordinate 10,082, forward strand.
TTGCACCACTGATCCTCAAAAATTGAATTTTTTCCACTCAACTTTAAAGGGAGAAAAATTATGATGGTTCATGGGATTAGGAGGTGGTAGCATTAATTCTTGGGATGAGATGAAGGAATTATTTCTTACAAAATTTAAGACTATTGTCGATCTAGGGATTTAAAAGAAGAAATATTTAAAATGACTTATAAAGAGGCAAAAACTCTAGAAGAGTATATAGAATGATTTTAGTATAATCTCCAAAGGTCACCATACACTACCCTTCCTAAAGAAGTATTAAGAACTACCCTTATCAGAGGATTGAAAGATGAATGGTTGGAGAAACTCAATTTAATGTGGCAGTGAGATATTTATAAAGAATAATATGATGACATTATAAATTTCATATCAAGTGCTCCCGAGGAAGTGCAAGGATTAAGCATGGAATACAAGATCCCTTGATAAAAAACAATGGGACTATTGGTGGAGTATTTTTTTTGTATCCTCGAGGAACCCAATAGTCTGTAGAACATGTACCTACTAATAAAACTTTGGGGGTCTATGACCTGTCCTCCTCTCCGTAAACTGGGTCACAACTTGGGGATTTGGACCTTGGATCTCTTAATTTTCACATATTTCACATTACTTCGATCATCAATTGAGCTTCCTTGTGTGATGACTATTGGTGGGGGAGTTGCTGAGGTAGAAATTGGTAATTTGTTAGAAAATTTCAAGACTGATATCCTAAGTACTTTGACCATGTAGTTGGATCTTCTATAGGTAAAACAGGAATGGGCAGAGACAAAACAGGCATTGGTAATTGTCTATTCCCTTTGTCATAAAAAACATGCCCATAAGGAATGTCTTCTGGATCTGATTGAGGTCTATCCTATCTGTGCAAAGGAACATGCAACTAATTTTTACCCATCCATGTCAGGATTAAAAGTAATATATAAGGAAGCTGAGGAAGATCTTGAACTAACATACTTAGTGGATGAGTGACGACAATAACAATTTTGTCCCCCACGTATAAATAATGGCTCTCCTATGTTATTTTCTAGTCAATATAATCAACAAAAATATCTTGTACCAGCCTGGCAGAGTCAACAATATCATGGAGCATCATGGAAAAATTAACAATACCCAAAAAAATCTTATCCAAATCAACCATACCCTAGGTTTGCATGGAAGAACCAACAATGCTGCAGACACCCTTGGAAAAACATGCAATACCCTTCCCAATGGACGAATCAGGCTGCTAAGGGACCAATATGGCCTCAAAAATGGAAACGCCCTTTTGGGAAAACTAATCAATCTCTAGAGGTGTTACCTCAATCACAACCACCATCATAGTTACAATCATCCCAACCACAACTTCAATTACCTTCGAACACTTTTCCATCGCTATGCCCTTAACTACCCACACAACCAAACCCCAATCTAAGCAATCGACAGTTCAAATTTTAGAAATATTAGAAAAACTTGATTCTTGTTTTACCCCTCTAGAACGTAACGGAATAAAATCACAATTTGGGTGAACAATTGTCACATAAATTTCCCCAAAAGATTATGAAAATTTAGAAATGAAAAACATAATAAGGAGTAGGATCAAGTTCAAACCGAAAAAATTTCAACAACGGTGACCTATGTTGGATCAGAATCACCTTTACCAATGACATTAGTACCATTTCTTGGACCTAGTAGAATATAGACAATAACTAATGTTATAGCTATTGCTCTTGAATTTTTAGAAAGATTGACTACTTAAACCACTGACATACCCATAATTTGATTTAATCAGAGAATTGCAAAATACATGTGTTAAATTCCTATATATATGAAGACTATATAGGAATTGTGTGTTAATAAGCCTTGAAGGAAGCTTAAGGATCATGCCGCTATTTTTGTGATTGGAAGATTCTCTGATTTGATCATAGGAAGACAAATTCCTATGAAGTATGAAGATCCCAGAAATCCTGTAGTTACCGTCCAAATCAAAGGTATCAATTTTCCAAATATCTTGGTAGATATAGGAGCTATTATTAACATTATGACAATAAAGGTCTGTGCTTTTATCAAAATTCATGAGTTAAGACTAACTCCCACTATGCTGGAATTAACTGATAGATTTATGGTCAAACCCAAAGGGATCATTGAAGATATACTTGCCTTGGTGGATTCTTCGGAGTATCTTGCTGATTTCTTGGACCTTCATCTCAAATATAATTAGAAGGACATTCTCTTAAATTGGGAAAGCCTTGGCTTGCTTTTGTTGACACATATATTGGATCTCAAACTAGGAATATGACAAATGCTCATGGAACAACCATTAAGAGTCTTATGATTTTTCCACCTGGCAAACCCATCATGGAATTAGAAAACCCAATATGGTTTTCTCATAATTATGAGGAATGGACATTGCCTCCTATTCTTATAATTGAAAAAACACTTACCTTCAAAAAACAAGTTTAAGATGACACCATTAGTAGCTTTATTACCCAACCATCTACAGTAAAATATCTAACCTGTTGAATGTTGGAAGTAATGTTGGATAATGAATCCCAGGGTAATCACATGGAAGATTCTGCTATTGACTATATCCCTACAACAATAGCGAATAAAACATTGTCAGTCGAAATTGAACTAGGAAAATCATTACATATTAATGCTAACCTTACAAGTTCCCAACAAGAACTATTGTTGCAAGTACTCCAAAAGCATAAACAAGATTTTTCCAGGGATTATATAGAAAGGAAAGGTATTGACCCTAGATTATGTACACATCATATTTATATAGAGAAATATGTTTATCCTATCTGGTAACCTCAACAAAGATTAAACCTACACCTCAAGGATATAGTGAAATAAGAACTTTAGAAATTGCTTGATGCTAATTCTATATATCGTATATCGAATTGTCAATGGGTTTTACCATTAGTTTTCATCCCTAAAAAGAACAAGAAGTGGTGTATTTGTGTTGACTATAAGGAATTAAACAAATATCCACAAAAAAATCACTTTCACATCCCATTCATAGATCAAGTTCTCAATACGCTTACTAAAAACAAATATTTTTCTTTTCTAGACGGGTTTAGCGGATATAACTAGATTCACATCACTTTGGAAGATCAAGATAAGACCACATTTGTGTGTGGGGAAAATTTTCACATCGATTTCTCCTATTTAGTCTCTAAAATTTACCCACTACCTTTCAAAGAGTAGTTCTGAGTATATTCTCTGATTTAATTAGTGATAGATTTGAAGTTTATATGGATGACTTCACACCTTATGGTAACAAATTCGAAGGGGCTTTGGATAATATGGAAAAGGTTCTCATCAAATG
>APFE031622648.1:0-10612 GCA_000404065.3 Pinus taeda
AGAAGATGTACCGGGACAGAAGACTGATCCAAAAACTCTGTTACTTGGAGGAAAGGAATACTTGGAGCAGATAATGGACGTATAATTGAGACGGGAAGAACTCATAGCAGCTGAGTTGGAAGAGGAGGTTTCCATTGGTGAAACAGAGGAGGAGATCATTGATGATTCCTTGAGTTATTGGGTAAATCCAGATTAGTTGGATAATGTGAACTCTTGTGTTTGTATAGCTGACAATTATGATGTGATTACAGGTGTTGAGAAGGATGCGCAATATTGTGAAGTTGTCACAAACATGGAAAAGAATCTTTCAGGAGATAAGTACTTTGAAGAAGAAAACAACAATTCTTTTGTTGTTACATCACAGGAAGTTCTTGTGAATGAAGAAAAGGATTAGTTTGTGGAGCTCGTATATGAACCAACAGTTGAAACTGTTGAAACTTGTAGTTTTAAAACTAACAAGTTCTGTATGAATGCAGGGATGATACATGATGATGATCAATTTGTTATAAATGATGATAATGACAAATTGTTTTTATTAAGTGATTGATAGATAACTGAGTTTATTGCAGGAGTTGAGAATGAGAATTATGTTCTGATAACAGATGATGAGATGGTAACAACACGAAGCTTGGCTTGTGAAAGTATTAAAGATTACAAATAAAGTTTCTCAAAGGAGATGACAGGTTTATGGCATGAGTTAAGTGTTCTAGAGAAGAGACTAGAAGTACAGAAGATAAGTATTCAGAATATAAAGACAAAGATGAATGAAAATAAAGAGGTTCATTTTTATGAACCAGAATACAGAGGCATTCTCGGAGAAGATGATGCTGAGGATAGACTGAGTGATAATCTCAAGAATGATTGGGATCAGTATACTGAAATACTTGCAATGGGAAGTAAGGCACTGAGGCCTTATGAATTCTATTTTAAAAAGTTTTGGTGAATGCAGGTATTGGTACTCAAGAACCTTTGACTCAGTTGAGCAATCAAATGAAGGGAGAAGAAGTTTTATGTTCCAGAAGACAAGAGGGCATGGATGATTGGGTGGCAGAAAGAAATGAGAAGGTAAGAACTGAGAAAGTCGTCTTAGCTCAGCAGGCAGCAAGAAATCAAGACAAGGAAATTCAATTAATTAGAAGAATCATGTTGAAAGTGTCTCAGAGAAAGACATCAGCAACGAAGAGAAGTAACAAAAGCAGCAACAAGATGAAAACAGGGACAGATTGTGAAAGTGAAGCTAGTGGAGCAAGAGAGCATAAGATATGGAGACTTGGAGAAAAGTAGCAAGCAACAGTAGATGATGACATGCAGAACAAAGTGTGGGATGCTGGAAGACAAAAACAAAGACTTAAAAGCATGATCAGGAGATCGTGATCATTTTCTACCTTGGGAGTGTGATGCATGAGCATGTGACTTAGAGGAAAAAGCCTCCAATTTCTATGTTTTTTTTAGTTAAAAAAGATAGGAATAGGGTAGAGAATAAAACATGCTATCTTTTTCAGTTAAAAATAGCATAAAAGTAGAGAATAAAACATGATATCTTTTCACTCATAGACAAGTTGTAAAATTCCTTAAATTACTATGTAAAAAGTCTGCTTTTGTAATAGGTAAGGTTATCCATTATGAATAAAAAAGACTTTGGCCACCAAGCTAGTTAGAGAGGGCACGGTGCCATAAGTATCATTATGAAAATTTTCTCTAGCGATTCTAGTTCAATGGTTGCTAATAATCTACTTATATAGTCATTATCGTGTGCATTGAGAGGGGGAAGCGTTTTACTATTTCCACGTTAAACATTGGAGTCGTTTTTCAATTAAAACACAGTATAAATTGATTTCACGTTATAATATGTTTATATTTTATAAGTGTCGCGCGTCCTTCTGTTTGTAATCAAAATTCATGCAATTAAGTGGCACCGTAGCAGGCGTGAACATTACAGTTGTGAACCTCACCTGATCCAAAACATATTGGCACAAATATCTTGTTAATTGGATTGGAAGTCCATGCAATGTTTTAGAAATCCTGTAGTTTTAACATGCACATAATTATTTTGTGTGTGGAATACAATTAACTGTGTATTGAGTTTCTTGGGCGACAATGAGAATGAAGTTCAAATCCAGGTCGTCATATTGATGAGCACGAAGGGCTTGTTTCTTGGCGTGATAAACAATATACATTAGGAGAACCTGCAGATAATGAATTTATGAATTGTAAACAGGGACTGACAAAAAGATTGTCTGCAAGAGCAATCCATCTCAGCGTGTTTGGTCGTATGGTAAACGAGGTAACATGCAACTCGAGAAGAAGATTTTGGAGAGAACTGTGGGGAACACGATATCGAATTAGGTCATACACATCACCTCGATCACATATTAGGAAGTATCTTTCCCTGAGCTCACTTCCTTCTACGCAGTGAGAAAAGGGAGCAACTCAAAGCATCATTTTATTAGAATGAAAATCTATTGAATTGTTGTTGAATAATTTGTGGCGTAAATCCTTCCACAAAAAGTCGCCGATAATATTAGATGTATAATCTCCTTGTAAAGCCTCAGTAATTCTTTTAAAATTGATGCCTTTTACAATAAATTAGTAAGATTGTGGCTCGTTGAAAAAGGAATGAAGCTATCAATTTAATGATTGATACCCTTGAAGGCAATTCAAGGGAAATAGAGGAGGATATTCAGGAGATTGCAGCCAAATTGGAGAGATTATCCCTAACGTCTGCACCGTAGCCATCACAATTCCATGCCTTAATAGTGCCTCATGACCATGAAACCATAACATGACATTTTTTTAAGCAAATCTATTTAATTAAAAACATAAAAAGGTCATAGTTACATTTAAAATAAATGTCAACTTTTTATGTGGAACAATATTTGGTTCACTTTACTATGAAATGCATAATTTGTAAAGATTCATTATTACAATAACATGGACTATTATGGTGACCTAGTAATACCACATAACCAAAAAACCGTAACTAATGTTCACACCATATTTTTTTTAATAAACTGATTTAATTAAAATAAAACAATAGTCATTAACAATTAAACTAATATTCTAAAAACCCTATTCTTAAATCAGCCCCCTATTTATACTTATCAGTAAAATTACTTATCTAATACTAAATTATATTCTATTAATAAAATTAATTAAATTTCTTTATAATTATCCTTTATTGTCAAAAATAATTAATTACTTTATAATTATTAACAACTATAAAAGTTAAATAAAAAATTATAATACTCTAAATTTAATAATTTTCCTAATAACTTATTTTTAAATTGAAGATTAATCCCTTAAATCTAGAAGATCACAAACCAATGAAATTTATAATTATAACTATTAATTACTTATTAATAAAAAAATATCATTATTTCCTTTATCCTTAATTAAAGAAGTAACTAGAACCATTTACATTCCTTCCTAGGTCCAACTAAGGGCAACAATCAATTTTGTTAATCGAGGATGAGTTGAAGTATCATTAAACTTCCATATGGGGACTCAAACATTTAAATCCTTCTTCTCAATGCTCCCTCTTAAATGAAATAGTCCATATCCATAGCATGGAGACTACTCTCCATGGTGGTATTTAGAGTCATTGTTCTCACTTCCCTACAATTTATGTGGATCTTTGACCTCAAAAAATAGGCAAATGAGATCATATGGAACATTTATGGAAACTTTAGTTTTTTATATATATATATATATATATATATATAATATAATATAATTATATAATATATATATATTATATATATATTGAATTTTCTTTTCTAAAAATATGTGGCCATAATTAGTTAGCCTAAATCGGCCAGTTCATCCACCATAATTGGCCCATGACCTTTTAATCATGGAGGCTATTTAGCAATGGGAGCTAGAGAAATTACCCTAACCCATAACATAGTAAGGTTGAGTTAAAATTATTTTATATTTATGATTATTTAATTACAATTAATTTTAAATAGTAGTGTTTAAGGGCAACATTTTGGAAAGTTTCTTGCTTTTTCATATAAATTGTCTCCATCACCTACTTTGATAGGTGAACTTTTCACAATTGAAGTTCCTTTAAGGTTTATGGGGGATGATGAATACATCTATGAAGTCAAAAATTAGTTTAGACAACATAAATCAAGATTTGGCCACAATTTCTTTTGGGTGATTCTACTAGAAAATTAGTCTGAAACTCATAGCAACAATAATTATAATTTGCTATATCTTATTAATAAAAATTATTAATTTCAAATGGTAAATAATAAATAAAATTTGTAAATCTTTGGTCCAATCATTTTATTTTTCCTCAAAAAAATGTTTGCTATGATATATTTTCACATTGTCAAAAATAAAATAACAAAATTAAATCAATCATAATTTTATTTCAAATTATCATTATTCTTACCCTGGGCTTCACCCCAATTTCATGTTAAATCCTAATTTGTGAATAAGGGTTGTTATAATGTCAGGGCCAACTCATGTCCTTAGTAATAACAAACTACATATCTTCAATCATAGATCCACATTGTCAAAAAATAAAAATAAAAAGAAATAAAAATTAAGTTAATGATAACTATATTTTATATTATTATTATTCTTAACCATGATGATTTACCAACACTTTGCAATGTAATCTTTAATTTGACCGTAGACTTTGTTATAATATCATGGGCTAAAGCCATGACTTGTTAATGTCACATGCTAGAAATACCATAACTCTTTTGTTCACATGACATTTGTTAAAGAAATCAATTTAATTAAAAACATAGAAAATGCATGGTTTCAATCTTTTATCTAGAAGCTCACTTTACTATAAAATGCATAAATTGTAAACAACTTTTATTACAATAGCATGGACTACTATCATGACTTAGTAATACTACATACCCAATAAACCATAACTAATGTTAAAATAAAATAATTACATTTAAAATAATAATCATCAATCACTAAATTAATATTGTGAAAACCTTATTCCAAAATAAACACACTTATTATATTTTATTAATAAATTAACTAATTATTTAATTAATAATAAAATTAATTAATTATTTTAGAATTATTAATAATTATAAAAATAAAATAAAAAACTTTACAATACCTTTTAAATTTAATAATTTTTTAGTAATTTAATTTAAAATTAGAAATTAATCCTTAAATCTAGTAAATTACAATCTAGTTAAAATACAAACTGCGAAAAAATAATCATAAACTCTTATATTAATTATTTTAATAAAAAAATATAACTGTTTGTTTCATTAACCATAATGAAGCGAACCTTTAAATTATTTATTAATAAAAAATATCACTGGTTACCTAATCATTTATTAAAGATGCATTTACATTACTTCCTAGTTCCAATTAAGCCCAAAAATCAAAGTTGTTAATCCATGACGAGTTGAAGTTAACCTTTAAACCTCTGTATCCCGACTCAACCTTAAAATGGTTCTTGTCAATGCCCCCTCGTAAATGGTATACTCCATATCCATAGCATGGAGACTCTAACTCTCCAGGGTGGTATTTATAGGGCTTGTTCTCACTGCACATTCTATCACATCTCATGGGCCAAACTAGAAGATGCTAACCGTGAGGTTATCTCGGCAATTTAACCCCATGACTTCTGAATCATGGAGGTATTTAATAAAGGAAATTCAAGGAATTAAGTTAACCGAGAATGTAGTAAGGTTAGGTATAAAATATTTTCCATTTATGATTTTCTAATTTCAATTAATTGTATGGAGTAGTGTTTAAAGTCTATTTTTTCTAAAGTTTTCGGGCTTATTTTCTGATCTAATTTGTCTCTATCCGATGGGATTCATTGAAATCAAAAGTTTCACAGGTAAACTCTTCACAATTGAAATTACTCAAGGTTTTTTTTGGGGGGTGCTGAATACATATATGCATTCACAAAACCAATTTAAACAATACAAATCAAGATTTGGCAACAATTTGTTTTCTAAGAATTTGGCTACAAATCCATCCCAAACTCCAAAAGGTCCCACTTAAATACTACTACTAATTTTATTAATAAAATAAAAAATAATTTATAGTTATAAATAGAAGAGAAGAGGAGGATTGGTTCTGATGCTATTATAAAGAGAAATATTAATTAGTCTTGAGTTATAAATAATAAATATAATCTGTAAATCTTTAGGTGGAATCATTTTAATTTTTCCTTTGTCACTTTTTTTTTTAAATAAAGTATTTTACATTTTCATATTTCTTCATACATGTTGGTAGACTTTGATAAGAATCAAAACATTTATCTCATGGTACACTTTACATTGTCAAAAATAAAAAGAATGATAAAAATTAACTAAATCATAATTGTATTTTAAATTATTATTATTCCTAACCATGTGGATTGACCAACACTTTACCACATAAACATTTTATTTTTGAGGACCTAGAAATGCCAAACATTTATGTGGCGATGCATTTCACATTGTGAAAAATAAAATCAAGGACAAAAATTAACTAAAGGATAACTATATTTTATATTATTATTATTCATAACCATGGGGATTCACCAACACTTTACCCTTCAAATCCTTATTTTGTGAATAATTTTTGTTATAATATCATGGGCCAATAACATGCCTTAGTAATGCCTCATGCCCAAGAAACCATAACATGAAATTTTTTTAAGCAAATCTATTTAATTAAAAACATAGAAACGGCATAGTTACATTTAAAATAAATGTCAACTTTTTATGTGGAACAATATTGGATTAACTTTACTATGAAATGCATAATTTGTAAAGATTCATTATTACAATAACATGGACTATGATGGTGACTTAGTAATACCACATAACCAAAAAACCATAACTAATGTTCACACCATATTTTTTTAATAAACTCATTTAATTAAAATAAAACAATAGTCATCAACAATTAAACTAATATTCTAAAAACCCTATTCTAAAATAAACTAATAAAATTAATTAATTTCTTTATAATTATTTTTTATTATTAAAAAATATCACTGGTTACCTAATCATTTATTAAAGATGCATTTACATTACTTCCTAAGTCCAATTAAGCGCAACAATCAAGGTTGTTCATTTATTAAAGATGCATTTACATTACTTCCTAGGTCCAATTAAGCGCAACAATCAAGGTTGTTAATCCATGACGAGCTGAAGCTAACCTTTAAACCTCGGTTTCCCAACTCAAACCGTAAAATCGTTCTTGTCAATGCCCCCTCGTAAATGGTATACTCCATATCCATAGCATGGAGACTCTAACTCTCCAGGCTGGTATTTCTATAGCATGGAGACTCTAACTCTCGAGGCTGGTATTTCTAGGGCTTGTTCTCACTGCCCTACATCTTATATGGATCTATGAAACAACTGATCGAAAACTAGGTCGCCAATCCTTTTATATATATAATCATATCAATATGTCAGACAATCTCGGACCTATTCTGAATCATTCTATCTGCTCTACATAGAATGATCCTCGGATTCTTGTGAATCTTGAACTGCCTCCATATACCCTATTGTAGCTTTCTACGTTTATTTCTGTTTGACAGGTTTTATAGGCTCTGGGTTCCTGCCTAACGGAGATTCCAAGTCTGCTCTTGGAAATATGCCGCACAATGGTAATGAGGGAGGTTCGTATATTGAACCCACAAGCACTGAAGAACAAGGAAACCAAGTGGCTGTTCATCTTATTCCAGAGGCGGGTATTAGTGTTGGAGGCCCTACTGTCAACGTTAACGAAGGAGGATCAAGGCAATACATAGGTGTGATGCGTGATCGTAGCAAGTGGAGAGCCCGGATCTCTAATAAAAGGAAACCTAACGGTAAGAAAAATCGGGTCCATCTGGGAATGTTTCGGACAGCAGAGATGGCTGCCATTGTGTTCGACGCAGCCTTCCTGTTCTTAAAGGGAGACTCACCTGCTAATAGATTGAACTTTCAAGAGTATTCTGCTGACATCAAAAGCATATTACAGATCTGTTCTCCTTCTCAAACTGCCGAGAACATTAAGTCTGTAGCTGGGAAGGCTGCAAAAACCATAGCGCCTCTTATTGGTGTGGAGAACAAGGGTCGGGAATTAGAAGTTTCCAACCTCATTGCGCAAGAGCCTAAGGAAGTTTCTCCTGCAATGTGGACTACCAACATTAGTACTGCTTCAGCTTCATTGATGTCTTCCAATATAGGTATGCATGGTTCAAACATTAGCCTTTCCTTGTGTTTTTTTATATGCTTGTGAAGATTTTAGATATTCATGGAAGAGGATTACAAAAAATTTCACTTAAAAAGAATTAAAAAATTTTAGGTATTCGTAGAAGAGTATTATATTAATAAGGCTAGGGCAATTAAGTATCATTCCCAACAATAGTGGGTAATGGGTAAATAGAGTGTTCAGGTTGTGGCTTCATCTGTCCCCAAGGTTTGTTGCATCTTTCTAGTTGCAATAGGATAGTACTGTTTAGTAGAGTCTTACAAATCACAAATCATAGCTTGTGAATTAGGGGTTGATTAGTCCTTTCTAAAATCCTGATGTAAACAATTTTCTTTGAACAAGGAGGAAGAGTAGACCATTATTTACAAGCATTCCACTCTAAAGAGGTTTTACACCTAGAATTTTTTGTGTCTTCTATTTTATGTTTAAGCATTGTTGCATGGTGTTGTCTACTACTTATTATTATTTATGATAATCTCTAGAAGAAAAATAAGAATAACCTAAGATTAACTAATGTTCTGAAAAAAATTAAAAAAATAAAGAAATAAAATTTGTTCTAGCAGTTGTACAAAATTATTAACCCCTCTATATCATGAAATAAATTATAAAGCTCTCTATATCATCAAATACCCACTACGATCTTGTTTTCACAACTAAAGGATTTCATATTACTCTATATAAAAGTATGTATTAATTTTGCAAAGCTTTTTCTTTTTCTTTTTTTATTTCTGATTGTTGGCCTTAGAAATGGGTAAATTAATGGGCACCCATTTTAGTGATGGAACTCTTTAATCTTGGTCCTAGAATGTATGTCTGATTCCAGTGTTAATGTTAATTTTGGAGGTATCTTGACTAGATCCATCAAAGTAGTCCCGTGTTCCAGATTTGTCCATAAGAGCAAGAATCAACTTTTTCTTGTAGGGGTTGATGAAAAGGTTTGTAGTTTGAGAAGATTGACTGACCTTGGAAGGCACATTGAAAAAGAGTTATATATCTGTCTTCAAAGACTTGAACGTTTCTACCTTTCCACATTCCCCTTGATATTATTTGAGGATGGCCTTTGAGGTATTTGAGATTTGAGTTTTGCTACCATTTTTTAAATCACTCTTTAGCATAACCTCCTTGTCCACTATCCTTTATCCTTGTCAAACCATCCATATCAGTCCAGACTTCCCTTTATTAAGGACAGAGTATCAATAAGTGGCATAGGTTCTTTTAAGAAACTGAAGAAAGGAAGACCATGCCCCCTTCTCAATAACTTCCTATCATACCTTTGCCCAATTTTTACTACACTCTCAAGGATATTGTATTTGATGCTGCAAAGAATAAAGAAGGATTAACTGTTGGAAATAATACTGAGAGGGGGGGGGTTGAATCAGTATTTTCACATCAGTAAAAACTTTCCAATTTCATACTCAGAAACATATACCCTACTTCAATTAAGTTAAGCCACGCTACTTCAATTAACTTAACCAGTGTGTACAAGATACTGTGTCTAATGCAACTTGCCTATATCCAGAGATCTTATAATTCAGTTATGTTAATCTTCAGTAGATGCATCAGAACATTATTAACCATATCAACACTTAACAAGTGCAGTATAACAGAACAGAACATCACACAAAAGCCACACAAATGAACACCATGTAAGGTGGAAACCCAATGTGGCTGAATGCTGCAATCAGTCTCCTTATTCTTTAATAAGAAACCTCTTTTACAATTTACTGGTGCAGTCCTTTACCAGTAAGGATACAACTAACCTGCAGAGGTTGCGGAGTTAGTGATGGAACTCTTTAATCTTGGTCCTAGAATGTATGTGTGATTCCAGTCTTAATGTTATCTTTGGAGGTACCTTGACTAGATCCATCAAAGTAATCCCATGTTCCACATTTGTCCATAAGAGAAAGAATCAACTTTTTCTTGTAGGGGTTGATGAAAAGGTTTGAAGTTTGAGAAGATTGACCGACCTTGGAAGGCACATTGAAAAAGAGTTATATATATGTCTTCAAAGATTTGAACATTTCTACCTTTCCACATTCCCCTTGATATTATTTGAGGATGGCCTTTGAGGTATTTGAGATCTGAGTTTTGCTACCATTTTTTAAATCACTCTTTAGCATAACCTCCTTGTCCACTATCCTTTATCCTTGTCAAACCATCCATTTCAATCCAGACTTCCCTTTATTAAGGACAGAGTATCAATAAGTGGCATAGGTTCTTTTAAGAAACTGAAGAAAGGAAGACCATGCCCCCTTCTCAAGAACTTCCTATCATAACTTTGCCCAATTTTTACTACACTCTCAAGGATATTGTATTTGATGCTGCAAAGAATAAAGAAGGATTAACTTGGCCCATTCACCCTAAGACACATATTTGGCTTCTCTCATTATTGATGAATGTTTTAGACACAGTGTCTATTTAC
>APFE031622655.1:0-20848 GCA_000404065.3 Pinus taeda
TTGGTTGTTGATGCCCATTGTGGAAAAGCAATCCATCCAAGATGAATCTTTATTCTTGCAGGGCGTTTGTTTCTGAAGCATTTGTTTGAAGAAAAACTGGTTTTATGATAGTGCTTACATGGATGAAGATCAAAACAATGATATTTCAGATGGCCAACTTGATTATAGTGTTGGCATTTCACAATCTGTTGTTGTTGTTGTTGCTGTGGAAGAGGGGCAGAATCTGGAACAACAAAATGTGAACTGTCATGAGGAATAGTTGAAGATGAACTGTCCTGAAGAAATCTAGCTCTTTGAAATTGGATTGGTTTGGAGTAGTTGTGAATATGAAAGGCCACGTCCTTGTCATATCCAAGACCAGTTTTGTGCTTGTTGTGGACAAGCTCTTCCCAAGATCTGATGATGGGCTTGGGAAGTGCAAGATGAACTTTCGAATCTGCATGTACAACTGCTGCTTTAATGGGCACTAAATCTGAATCAATTGTAACATTATTGTCTTGTTGTTTATCAGAGTCCGTTTCAATTTTTTGAATAGAAACAAGTTTAAAATTATGACTCCGTTGTTGTAATTCTGCTTATTGTAGCTGAGATTCAAGCTGAAAAAATTCAATTTTCTCTTGTGCATTTTGTAGACAAATTCGAATATTAGAGAGACCATTTTTCCTAATTTTTACCATATCATGAATAGTGGAATGAATAAGGTTATTCAAAAACTCTAATGCATCATCAATTTTATCCATTTTTCTCAACAAATCAAACTTACACTTCCAACGCTCATCACAACTATGAACCAAGAATCAACACCCACTCACAATACAATGTCACTACAATTGGATTATACAATAACTTGCAATTGTCTTCTTAAACATGCATATCTTTGTGAAGCATAATATGCAACAACAATCACTGCTAATATATAAAAAATAGAAACCTCAATTAATATGTTGGTGATCACGTGTTGCTTCTTCAAAGTGCTCCTGTTTTTGTGCAAAGGGGATGCCTCTAACTGGCTCTTATAATTAGGGACAACTATAACTTGTAAGTGCCCCCTTCCTTTGTAAAGCCTATGAAATGAATCGTGGAGATTTCTTAGATAATTTCACCCTCTAAGCCAAGGAGAATATGCACACACTTAATACACCCTCAATTTTGCCTCCAACAGCCCTTTCCACAATGCACTTCGACCCTTATTTCACCGTAGGAATTTTAGACACAAATAGAAGGAGAAGTGTGCCCCAATATCTCTAGGACTTCACTCTTGAAATTTCAAATTATAAATTTATCTCATGGCACAATTATTTATGGAAAATTCAAGAGATTAGTACCTCAATGAGTTGCAAATTCTCACAAATTTGCATCTATGTCAAATTTTTCACGACAATGCACCCAATGGCTGAACCTGGATGATCCCGCTCTAATCTGGCTGAAAATTTTCAAGGATGCATTTGTGTTATGGATCGAATATCATCACCATCCTCATCAAAATCTATATTTTACTGCGTTGATGATTTAATTCACAACGGTCTGCTAGCAGTGCATGCCTAAGAAAGGAATTGGGCCGATAGTGACAAGTATCTAAGTGGAGGGAGGTACAAATGTAGCTCGATATGGACAGGAAGTGTGTGTTGGGTTGTGTTATATTCTTTCCACATAGTTAACAGGGGGTTTTTGACCGTATGTTAGGTTGGGCGAGCCCACTTATGGTTTTGTGCATGATTTTTGCACATGTTTTTCTGGACGTGATGATTTCTCAGTCCATGGTATTGGATGCAATGGTTTTCAAGACATGGTATTGGATGCAATGGTTTTCAAGACATGGTATTGGATGCTTGTGCATGTATAAATATGTATTGTAACATTGAAATGAACATAATGAAAAATCAAGCTGGTAGTCCCAGTTTTGGGAACCCGAGGAAAATCTTTGTGTATATGTGTTTTATGTGTTATGATCTTGCATGTTTATTTTATGTGTTTTAGAATTCGTATGTAGGTAATTTTTTTCCAAGGTTAAAACCTACAGTTGGTATTAGAACTGTTTTGGCTTCAAGGGGGTGCCTTTGTTGCTGAGGGGTTTCGCTCAGGCCTGTGGTAGACCCTGTTTAGTGGGAGATCTGCGAGATTGATTCTGGTGGTGAAAGAAGATGGCAAGTAGTGGAAAGATAGAGATCAAGAAATTTAATGGTGAGAATTTCGAGTTGTGGAAACTCAATATGGAGGATTTGTTTGTGGATAAAGATCAGTGGATTGTAGTAGATCTAGATACTAGACCAATGGGAGTGTCTGATGAAGAATGGAAGAAGTTGGATCAGAAGGCAAAGAACATAATATGATTGTGTGTCTCAGATTCAGTATTGTTGAATGTATTAGGGGAAGCTATGGCAAAGGCTTTATGGGACAAGTTAGGGACTTTGTACCAATATAAGTCTCTGGTGAATAAATTGTTCTTGTGGAAAAAGTTGTATAACTTGAGGATGAAAGATGGAGACTCGGTGACAGAGCATCTAAATGCATTTAATACTATGGTAAGTCAGTTAGCATCTGTTGATATTAAAATTTCAAATGAAGATAAGTGCATCATTTTATTGTGTTCTGTAGCAGATTTGTGGGATAGTCTAGTTATTGCAATAGGTAGCAATGCAACTACCTTGCATTTTGATGAAATAGTCTCATCCTTGCTGATGAAGGAGATGAGATAGAAAAATATGGAGAGCCAAAATGGTGATGCCTTGTCTGTATGACGGTCCTAGAATAGAAACAAAAATAAGTCATTGAGTGGGTGATATAAATCTAGAGGGAGATCTAAATCTCCAGGAAAACCTGTAAAGGTGATGTGCTGGAAATGTAGAAAGGAAGGGAACTTCAAAAGGGACTGTAAATATAAAGCTCCTAATAAAGGAAAGGGGTCTGATGATGTTCCTTCTATAGAGGCAAAAACCACCTCAGATGAAGGTGGGGATGTGTACCTAGCTTCTTCAAGTACACATGTAGATCATGAGGCATGGTTAATTGACTCAGGTGCACCCTTACACTTCACTCCCCTTAGAGAGTGGTTTTGAGAGTACGAGAAATACAATGGTGGTGATGTCTTCTTAGGGGATGATAGCAAGGCTAGAATCATTGTCCGCACAAAAGTAAAGTTGAAGTTGCAAGGTGGAAGGGTTAGAGCACTTCTGAGTGTTCTGCATATTCCTACATTGGCCAAAAATCTGATTTTTGTAAACAAGTTGGATGATGCAGGTGTAAAAATAGTGTTTGAGAAGGATACTTGTAAGATGGTTTGGGGAGCACTGGTATTGATGTAGGGAGCTTGGACTGGAACTCTATACAAGCTGCAAGGTAGCACGGGTGTTGATGGGTGCAACAGTTCTGTGGTTCCTGAAAGTGGAGCAAAGAATCTAGTGGTCTCTGGAGAGAAGACCATGCTATGGCATCAAAGGCTTAGACATATTGGAGAGAAGGGCCTTCAAATACTTCATGGTAAAGATATGGTAGAAGGTATGAGCAATAGCTCTCTGGATTTTGATTTTAGTGAAAATTGTGTATATGGGAAGCAGAATCCGGTGAGTTTCCCCTCTAGTGGTAAGAGGGCGAAACAGATATTAGAGCTTGTGCACAGTGATTTGTTTGGACCTGTGAAGGTTCCATCACTGGGTAATTCTATGTACTATGTATCATTTATAGACAACTTCTCAAGGAGTACATGGATATATTTCCTTAAGAAGAAATCTGAAGTCTTTGATAGGTTTAAAGAATTTAAGGCTCTGGTGGAAAACTAGATAGAGAAGAAGATAAAGGTGCTGAGGATAGATAATAGTGGAGAGTTTTGCAATAAGGAATTTGAAGAATTTTGGAGGAAGTGTGGTATCTCACAACAAAAGACTACTCCATATACACCTTAGGAAAATAGAGTTGCAGAAAAAATGAACAAGAACTTGATGGAAAGTGCAAGAAGAATGCTCAGTGGTGCAAGGTTAGGATAAGAATTCTAGGCAGAGGTAGTGGATACTGCATGTTACCTGGTCAACAGGTTACCTTCATCAATGTTGGGTGATAAGACTCCTCAAGAGGTATGGACTGGAAAGAAACCCCCTCTTTCACATCTGAGGGTATTTGGATGTGATGCATATGTACATGTTCCAAAGGAGAAATGAACCAAGTTGGATAGCAAATCTGAAAATGCATCTTTATTGGGTATAAGGATGGTTTAAAGGGTTATAAGTTTTGGAACCCAGTAATAAGGAAGGTTGTGTACAGTCGAGATGTGGTGTTTAGAGAGGTGAAAGATGTTATTAAACATGAATTCCAACCAAAGGAACCTAATAAGATAGAGTTTGAGCTAAAAGAGGAAGAACCAGAATCTACAGCAAATGAGGAATCAGAAGATGAAGAGCCACAAACTTCGGCTGTGAGAAGATCAGTTTGAGAAAGAAGGCGTCATGAATAGTATAGTCCATCTACTTTCTGTTCAAAGTTTTCTTTATCTATTAATAACAATGATCCTAGAATTGTGAAGGAAGTAGTAGATTCAGAGGATGAAAAACTCTAGAAAGAGGCCATGGTTGATGAAATGGAATCTTTGCACAAAAATGAGGCTTGGGATCTGGTGGAGTTGTCAGCTGGAAGGAAACCCATTGGCAGCAAATGGGTGTTCAAAAAGATGACAAATGCAAAAGGAAAAGTGAAGAAATACAAAGCTCGGCTGGTAACAAAAGGTTATTCCCAGGTGCCAGGAATTGATTTTGGTGATATTTTTTCTCTTGTTGCCAAGGTAACTTCTATTAGATTGTTTTTATCTGTTGTTGCTACTTTTGATTTTGAGGTAGAACAGATGGATGTGAAGACAACATTTCTTCATGGGGATCTGGAAGAGGAAATCTACATGAAGCAACATGGATGCTTTGCAGTAAAGGGTAAGAAATATCTGGTATGCAAATTAAAGAAGCCTCTATATGGGTTAAAATGGTCACCAAGGATGTGGTAACCAAAATTTGATACATTTATACGAGGACTTGGCTTCACCAGAAGCAAAGTAAATCACTGTGTGTATTTTAAATTAATTGGTGACCATGTTGTTTATCTAGTCTTGTATGTGGATGATATGTTGTTGATTGCAAATGACAAAGAAATTATCCAAGATTTGAAGACCCAATTGTCGTCCAAATTTGACATGAAAGATCTTGGTGCTATAATCTATATTTTGGGCATGGAAATTAAAAGAGATTGAGCAAAGATGAAGCTTTGGTTAAACCAAAGGAAGTATGTCGAGACAATACTACAAAGGTTTAATATGAAGGTTAGTAAACCGGTGAAGGTTCCTATTCCTATAGGTGTGAGGTTATCTACTGAACAATGTCCCAAGACACAAGAAGAGGAAGAGAACATGTCTTGTGTTCCATATGCAAATGCAGTTGGTAACCTAATGTATGTAATGGTCTGTACTAGACCAGACATTGCACATGCAGTGAGAGTATTGAGTAGGTTCATGTCAAAACCATGAATGGAGAATTGGACAACAGTGAAGTGGGTTTTCAAGTATTTGCGTGGCACTAGTGATTATGGTTTGTGCTAGCAAGGAAGACCAGGATTTGATAAAGTGTTGGATCTTTGTGGCTTTGTTGATGTAGACTAGGGTGGAGATCTAGATCAAAGAAGATCTACAAGTGGGTATGTGTTTAACCTATTTGGAGGTGCAGTCAATTGGATGAGTAAGAAACAATCTGTAGTGACACTATCAACTATAGAGGCAAAATACATGGCA
The DNA here is from genome assembly GCA_000404065.3 of Pinus taeda. Taxonomy (NCBI): domain Eukaryota; kingdom Viridiplantae; phylum Streptophyta; class Pinopsida; order Pinales; family Pinaceae; genus Pinus; species Pinus taeda. Next base: position 5,759 of record APFE031622655.1, read on the forward strand.
GACACTCATGCAAGCAAGGAAGCAGTTTGGTTGTAGAGATTTTGTTCAAGTATGGGGTTAGTACATGAAGCTATAAGGATAGATAGTGACAGCCAAAGTGCAATTTTCTTAGCAAAGAACCCTGCATATCATTCAAAGAAAAAGCACATTGATGTTGAGTATCACTTTGTGAGGGATATGATAGAAGACAAAAAGGTGTTGCTGGTAAAGGTGGACACTTTGAAAAATACTGCAGATGTATTGACAAAATATGTGAGCTCTAAGAAGTTCCCTTGGTGTAGAGAGACAATGGGCATTTTAGGGCTCAGAAAATGACTGAGCTCTCTTGTGGTCCCTTGTGGAAAGAAAACAACAAGTGGGAGAATGTTGGGTTGTGTTATATTCTTTCCATGTAGTTAATATGGGGTTTGAAGGGTGCCCGTAACCCAACTTTATGGGGTCCAGGGCAACACCCTGGAAAATTTTGGTTTTCGACCCTATTCTAGGTTGGGCGGGCCCACCTATGGTTTTGTGCATGATTTTTGGATGTGTTTTTTTTGGGCACGATGGTTTTTTGGTCCATGGTATTGGACGCGATGGTTTTCGGTCCATGGTATTGGATGCTTTGTCATGTATAAATATGTATTGTAACATTGAAAGGAACATAATGAAAAATCAAGCTGGTAGTCCCAGTTTTGGGATCCAGGGGAAAACCTCTGTGTATATGTGTTTAATGTGTTATGGTATTGCATTGTTTATTTTCTATGTTTTAGAATTTGTACGCAAGTAATTTCTGTATGGGGTTAAAACCTACAGTGTGGTATCAATGTAGCAGAAGGAGTGGTAGTGACAGAGTATGGGAAACCATCTTGAATGATATGACATGGATATGGAGTTCATTCGACATTCATATGACTATCAAGCAGTAATAAAATAGCTAGTGTTATATGGAGAGTATATGACAGCAACGGTTATGAAATAAGTGGCAATACAAAAAATGTGTATTAACCGGACAATGGTGGCAGCCAATGGCAAGTGCCCATATATATATATCCTCCTCTCCTGGACCTTGCAAGAGCACACACAACATTGAAAGAGAAACTGGATAAGGTAAATCTAATCTTCTAAAATATTGCCAAAGCTAAAAGTACTCATGCTTTAAATGACAATATTGCATACATTCTTAGCATCATCAGATTATAAATGCCTTGGAACAATTTCTTATTACAAGACAGATTTGATGTCCATGAATATCCCCTAAATATCAGAATCCATTGCAGGAAAAGTAGTTATATTTACAAAGTTCATATCCATTCACATATGAATTCCAGTCAAGCAACCTTTCTCTTTAACTGCTCTGCAGTTGTACTCTCAAATATATTATTAGAATTTCCAACTTCGAAACCATCTCGTCTATGAAACTCTAAGATTTGGAAATTCTTTCCTGGCTAGGACTTTCTAGCCATTACAGATAAGCATCATGAGCATGTATCAGTGCTCCTCTCTGATTTTGGAACCACACTTCCACTTGACAGGGTTGCAGGTTTAAACCACACTTCCACTTGACAGGATTGCAGGTTTAACTTGCATGCCAATGCGAACTTATGCTTTTCACTCATTCAAAGTTAGAACATTGGAGAACAATCAAAGCAAAGGCAAGGAAAAATGACCGAAGTCACCACACTGATACCATCCTCTTAACAGGTGCCTCGAACTTGGGAAAAATAACCGAAGTCATCGACCAGTCCCAAACTTAGGCGTGTAGAACTTCAATGCATTCTTCGCAACCTTATGAAAGAGTTCCTCATTCGATGCCTCCCACTCGAAGCTGCTTAAAATTGCAACATGAGACATAGTGTCTCGCTAACTCTGAATTATTTTCTTGTCGTGATTCAGTGTCTGTTCATGTGCGTCAAGGAGAGATTGAGGTAGAGGACTTGTAGTATGTGTAAGAATGAAGACACAATGGGTATTCAAACAATGATTTTTGAGTGGTATTGCATGTGAAGCAATGTAATATGAAGCAACAAAAGTGAGTGATCAGTGTAATGAACAACAACAGAAGTGAGCGATCAATGTAGAAGCATTATCAATAATGTTGTGTTTGTGGTGCATGGGATGGAGACACGAGGTTGCGAGATCGAATACAATGGCAGTATGGACTCCCTCAACCTCCCTTAGGAACCAGAACAAGCACGACACAACGCTTACTGAGATGGGGGGAATGTCATTGCTAATAGTAATAGTAACGCCGAATATCAATGACATAAAGGAAATGCACGCAATGCACCATGAGTGTTTTGTATGCTTTGATACCTGCGTAGCAGGGAATAATAATAGTGAATAGTAGGTGGAGGAGCGGCAGGAGTAATAATAGTGAATAGCAGGTGGAGCAGTGACGCGAGAAACGTAGCAAGAAATAATAGAGAATAATTTGCTCAAGCCAGTGGAAACATCAGAGATTCCATGCTAGCCAGTCTGCATAGGATTTAGAATACCATAGGCAGAATAGGGAGGTACGAAGCAAAGGGAAGCCAAAAATGGTGCTGGAGAAATGAAAAACGTTGCAGCTAGAATTTAGCTGAGAAAATATTCATGAAATGCAGAAGTGATGGCAAAAATGACCTACACATAAAGGCCATAAAACAAATGGCTCAAAGTAATTACGGAGGGCAAGAATACACCTGCACTCATACCATGTTAAACACACACATGGTAGAAAGCGTATGATAGATAAAACATGAGAGTACATTTTTTATTAACAAAACATATAGATTTATAGTACATGGTGTGACCATTGGGATCCACATCCCAAGGTCTCTTGGACTTCCTTAGTCTATTCCACTTCCACACTAAGCCATAGAGGATTAGGTGTCCAAAAAATTTATCCTGCAATATCTGAGGAGATTCACACAAGTTCATGATGAGCTTGCAGGAATTGGTGTTACTCTTTCAAATGACGACTTGGTAAGAATATCCCTTCTGGGCCTTCCCAAGATTTGGCATAACTATCAATATTAAGTGAACTGGAGGGAGAAAATACCCAATTGGGAACACTTATGGTACGATTTGGTACAGGAGGAAATAAAGCAAAATATTAGAGATGGAACCTCATCTAAGGGAAAGGATGAAGAAAATTTTTCATTGATTAGAAAGGGAAAGAAGGGACAAGGGAAGAAATCTCAAACCAAACCAGAATCCAAACAATGGAGAAAGAAGAAATATTTGTCAAAAATTAAATGCTTCCATTATCATGAATACGGCCACTATGCCACAAAGTGCCCACAGAAAAAGGAAAGCAAGAATACCTTAGAAGGAGTAGTGGGTGAAGTCTTTTCTTCACAATTCAACCATGAATTTAGCCTTATCCCATGCATGTTCAACATAGTGATGGGGAACATGTGGTACCTGGACTCAAGTGCATTGTTGCACATGACATGGTGTAGAGATTTTTTCAGTGACCTAGACGAGAAAGATCTCCAGATGCACATCAAGCTAGGGGATGATAGTGGGTACAACATGGCCAATATTGGTACAATCACCTTTCAGAGGGAGTCACACTCCCTTGACAGGCTCAAGGATGTCATGTTTGTTCTAGGCCTAAAGAAAAATCTCATCTCTATTGCAGTTTTGGAAGACAATGGTTATGACGCAATTTTCAACAAAGGAAAAACATCCCTAAGACACATAGGCAAGAGACAGGAGAAGAAGATTGACTTTTTTGTGAAGAATCTATATAAGTTAGATGTCAAATATTGTGTTGCATTAAGAATTAATGAAGAGAAAGTGCAAGGGCATGATGTAGGTGAACTTTAGCACATAAGACATGGTTAACTGTATCATGTCACCTTGAATATTATACAACAAATAGCCACCAGCCTCCCTAAAGGAGCACGTGAGAAGCATGATGTATGCAAAGGATGTACCTTGGGGAAGTAGATAAAATATGCATTCGATGATTGAGACAACAAAGTGCATGCAATCTAAGAAAGGATCCACTCTGATGTCTTTGGACCTTTATTGAGAGGCTCCACTGCGAGACACACATATTTTTTTCCTTTTATTGATGACTTCTCACATAAGTGTCGAATCTCTACATACAGAAGAAAGATGAGACATTCTAAAATTTCATAGAATTCAAGGCACTGGTTGAGAAAGAAACTAGCAACAAGGTGAAGGCTCTTAGGAGAAATAATGGAGGTGAGTATGTGTTGAATAAATTTAAAAATTCATGTGTGAAAGAAGGCATTCGACGAGAGTTGACAACACCCCACACCCCACATCAGAATGGGGTGATTGATAGAAATACCCATATCATTTTGGGAGCAAGGAGGGTGATGTTGCATGACCAAGGCCTACCTTTGCATTTATGGGTTGAGGCATGCAACACAATAGGTTGTTTGCAGAACTGAAGTCCTCACAGGGTTCTTGACATAATTACATCAAAGGAGGCTTTCTCATGAAGAAAGCTGGATGTGTCGCACTTCAAGATTTTTGGAGCCCTTTTTTACTGCCATATATCCAAATAATCAAGGAATAAGCTTTACTCAACTGCAGAATTGGGGGTATTTGTGGTTTACACAAAAACTCCCCAAAACTAACATGTGTACTTGCCATCACTCATAATGATAGTTGTGTGAAGGGATGCAAATTTGATGAGGAGAAATATATGTGGTGCTCCCTTGAGAGGGAGCTTTAGATCCCACCAAAATATGATATTTTAGCTCCAAAAGAAGAACCTCAAGAAGTTGTAGAGAAACCATAAATTGTTGAGTAGAGAGTGGAGAAATTCACTAAAGCAAAACATCTAGGGAAGTTATAAAAAGAACTGAGGAAGTTGATAGACTTATGCAATATGTGAGGGAGAATGTCATATATCCTTCTAATTATTGTAAGAAAAGGAGGTCAACTGAGAGGTACACTAGCTACATGACTCTTATGACTGAGCTTATTGAGATTGAGACATCCTATTTTTAGGAAGAAATAGAGGAACCTATATCGATTGATGCAATGGAGGAATATGAATCCATTGCAAAGAACCATGTTTGGGAAAAGGTCCCAAGACCAACATATAAATCAATATTGGGTTTGAGATGGATCTTGAAGGTGAAGCAGACAACAGATAGAAGCATAGGGAAGTACATGGCCATATTTGTGGCCAAGGGGTACTCTCAAGTTGATGGAATTGACTATGAGGTGACCTTTTCTCTTGTAGCAAGGTACTCATCCATTAGATCAATTATTGGTCTTGCTACGCAAATGGGGTGGAATATAAACCAGATGGGTGTAAGAACAACGTTATTGATGGGGTTTATTAAGGAGGTATAAATAGAGTAAAAAAAAGGTTTTGAGACGTTTTATCAAGACTCTCATGCGTGTAGACTCAACTGAGCATTGTACGATCTCAAACGAGCACCTCGTGCTTGGTACACCAAGATGGATAGTTATCTCACTGATTTGGTGAAGTTGTAGAGAAACCAGAAATTGTGGAGTAGAGAGTGGATAAATTCACTAAATCAAAACATCTAGAGAAGTTAGAAAAAGAACTGAGGAAGTTGATAGACTTATGCAAGATGCGAGGGAGAATGTCAGATATCCTTCTAATTATTGTAAGAAAAGGAGGTCACCTGAGAGGTACGCTAGCTACATGACTCTTATGACTGAGCTTATTGAGATTGAGCCATCCTATTTTGAGGAAGAAATAGAGGAACCTGTATCGATTGATGTAATGGAGGAATATGAATCAATTGCAAAGAGTCGTGTTTGGGAAAACGTCCCAAGACCAACATATAAATCAATAGTGGGTTTGAGATGGATCTTCAAGGTGAAGTAGACAACAGATAGAAGCATAGGGAAGTACAAGGCCATATTTGTGTCCAAGGGGTACTCTCAAGTTGATGTAATTGACTATGAGGTGACCTTCTCTCTTGTAGCAAGGTACTCATCCATTAGATCAATTCTTGGTCTTGCTACACAAATGAGGTGGAATATACACTAGATGGGTGTAAGAACAACATTATTGAATGGGTTTATTAAGAAGGAGGGGTAAATAGAGTAACAAAAAGGTTTTGAGATGTTTGATCAAGAGTCTCATATGTGTAGACTCAACTGAGCATTGTACGATCTCAAATGAGCACCTCGTGCTTGGTACACCAAGATGGATAGTTATCTCACTGATTTGGTCTTCACCATAAGTGAGGCAGATGTAAACCTAATCACATCTAGATAGGAGGTAAAGTGCTTATTATTGTCTTATACGTTGATAATTTTATTTTAACTAGTGATGAGTCGTTGATCATATCTTGCAAGGAAGACCTTGCAAGGGAATTTGAAATGAAGGACATGGGTCTCATGCACTACTTTCTTTGGTTGAAAGTATGACAAGGTGATGGGGAATTATTTGTCTCTCAAGGAAATTATGCAAATGAGATAATGTAGTGATTGTAATGTGGAGAGTTGTAAACCCATGGAAACACCTCTAGCGAACAACTAGAGGAAGGAGGATTCCACTTCATGTGAAGTGGATGCTACCATTTATCGGCAGCTAGTGGGTCCACTCATGTATCTTGTGAACACATGACCAAATATATGGATCCACTCATGTATCTTGTGAACATATGACCAAATATGTGTTGTGCAGTCAACCAGCTAAGCCAAGATATGGTTAGGTCAACCAAACTATTTTGGAATGAAACTAAACATGTTTTACCATACCTCACAGGCACTACCCAATTTGGACTAATTTGGACTAACCCAATTTGGACTATGGTACACAGGATCAGAGGGAGTGAAGTTGTGTGGCTTGGGTACGAAGATATGGTTAGGTCAACCAAACTATTTTGGAATGAAACTAAACATGTTTTACCATACCTCATAGGCACTACCCAATTTGGACTAATTTGTACTAACCCAATTTGGACTATGGTACACAGGAGCAGAGGGAGTGAAGTTGTGTGGCTTGGGAGTGAAGTTGTGTGGCTTGGGTATGAATTCCATCTAACTGAAAGAGTACATCATGGAAAATTTTCCATCTAACTGAAAGAGTACATCATGGAAAATTTTAGGGGCAAATGTTCACCCTTTGGTGAAATTAAGGGGTTTTAAGTTTTTAGTGGTTGAATTAGCCCACCTTATTTTAAGAGAGACAGTAGAAAAGGTAAATTTAGCCCTTGAAATTAGGAGTTACAACCTTAAATTAGCCCTAATTTTCAGGAATAGGTTTTATTTAAGTGAATCCTATGGGTCAAAAACCATATTTATAAAAGAGGTATGGTAAATTAATAAATATATAAATAAAGTGGAGGTATGGTAAATAAATAAAAATATAAATAAACTAGACATATGGTAAACAAATAAAACCTGTTTTTATGTTTAGTCCATAACCCTCTTTCTATTTATGAAGGCTCAAAAAAGAGGTTTTATTTATGTGAATCCTATGGGCCAAATACCTTATTTGTAGAAAAGGTATGGTAAATTAATGAAAATATAGATAAACTAAAGGTATAGTCTTCCTCTCTTGGTGCAATGCTTTGTTCTTCTGCTTGCGGATTGCTAGAGCCGAAGGTTTGGAACACAAAGCACTTGAATGGTTTCAGAAGTTATTGAAAGTCTGCTTGTCTGTCGTTTTCATAATCCTACTATAGGTATTAATTCTTTCTTCATTATTGTTGGTTCTCTGTTGTGACAAATGTTTTCCCTCTTTCTGCTTTTCAGGCTACTTCTAATTTGTATACTTTCTTTGCAGAAATGGAAGATATGGCTATGCATCCTGCCGCAATGTTTGAAGGTGGAATGGCTCACATGTTCTTCATTATTGTTGGTTCTTTGTTGTGACAAACGTTTTCCCTCTTTCTGGTTTTTAGGCTACTTCTAATTTGTATACTTTCTTTGCAGGAATGGAAGACATGGCTATGCATCCTGCCACAATGTTTGAAGGTGGAATGGCTCACATGTCTATCACGGGACTTCAAAAAAGGGTTCTGGGTATGTTATTAGTTTCCTATCTAGTATATTTCCTTGCTCTAGCTGACAGGGAAAGGTTCTTCAATTGACATTAAAATATTTTTTTCTTAGTTCCTTTCAGAAGAACCAACTCAGCTTCTACCCCGTTAATATGGTTTAATCGTGACAGGGTTCATAGTTTTCTTGCTACCCGATAGGGTCTTCTCGCATCTTGTCCTTCAAGTCTGTTTGAGGATTTTATAGTCTACGGTCTTTAGATTATGCTCGATTCAAGCTAAGTTTACACTCAGGGTTTGTCCTTCATGTACTATAATTAAGAACAGAGTTATTATCTGGTTATTTGTTGTTTAAGTTTTCGATGCTTTGGTGGATGTATTATCTTGACCCACAACAAAATTACTCGCTCTATTTTGCTCTTCTAGACTTGGTATTATTTATGTGTCTTTGGTAAAATGAACAGTGTTATGAGGCTCTATTTATTTTTGAAATACATAGTGCTATATTACTCTCGTTCTGCAATAAGTTTACCGTGTAAATGTCTCTTGAGTTCTTTAAATTCTTCTAAAAAATCTATTCGTTCTTACTAGCTTTTTCTGTGACTACACAACTGATATGGTAATAATGTTTTTAGTGCATAGTTTGCCATCAATGTTCTTAATAAATTGACGGCATCGGGATTCGTTGTTTTGAGTTCTTACTTGATTTTCATTATTGTCGGGCGTAAATATAATTTTCTCCACTGCGCCAAGACTCGAGTATTACCAAGGTCGGTCATGGGAGGAACCTCTAAGTCATATTCATCATTTAAACCCTTCAAATTTCAAAGGTAGGGTATTGGGGTTTGAGCTCGTCATAGAGGCTCTTCATCCCCTTGTTTTTCTTGCACTACTGTGCTTATACGACATTTCCACTTCAGATAATTAGATAATCTCAAGTTTGATTTCGCTAAATTCCTAAATTTCTGTAGTCATAGAGGCTCTTCATCCCCTTGTTTTTCTTGTACTACTGTGCTTATACGACATTTCCACTTCAGATAATTAGATAATATCAGGTTTGATTTCGCTAATTTCCTGAATTTCTGTAGGTTCTTTCCTACACAAACACTCTTAAACGAGCTTTACGACATTATTTGCTGAGGGTTTTCTCATGCTTTAAGAACAGGCCCTTCTGGAAAAGCTAATCTCTGTCTATAACTATGTAGTTCGCTTAGGTCTATTGGCATAGACCCCTTTGGTGTAGATGATGTCAGACTGATTCAACCCACCGTTTCCGGTCTTTATGTCCAGTTTTCCCTACCTTGTGGTTCTAAACCGTTGTCCCTTCAGTTCTTTCTAAGAACTCTCCCAGTAAGGGTTTTCTTGGTAAGAACTTCTAGCCCAATATTAATCGAGACCTCATTTTTTCTAAACTTGAGTAAAATCTTTTGACGCTCTGGTCTATACAGTCTTAGATAAATTTTGCCTTATAACCTTTAAATTCTACTGTTATTAAATTCTTTGGAGGAATGTAATTTACAGCACTCTTATTTCACACAAAATAATGATTACTTGATAGATCATAAATCTCCAAACATTATGTTTTTCGACAGATATTGAATCCTTTGCCGGTATATAATATGCGAAAACTCTGATATTTCTACGAACATTGTTATTATATAGTCAATATAAATTACAGTGCTCTTATATTTCTTCAACTTTGAGATTACTTACAAACTATAAATAATAGAAAAGACTCACTGTAACATTAACAGTCATTCAAGCATTTCGTTCTTTCTTACAGAATAAATGTCGTAAGGTACTGCTTACCTTCGATCCTGTATAGAAGTTTCCAATTGGCCTCAGTCACGTTACCAATTCAGCTTGTCATCCTCCTGATTCGTCTTCAAGAAACAATCTCCCTCAAAGCCTACTTGCAAGACCATGGTCTTTATCAAGACTTTTGCGCACATAGTGTTAATGTTATTTGGTCATCCCCAGACTTATCATTCTTCTTTTTTCCTCAATCCTTACTATATATCCTTACAACACCATTTTTTCCTCCTACCCACCCCTTTTGTAACGCCTTGTGGATTGTGCGACGGGCGCCTGGGCGCGCATGCACACCGGGCGAGCGTGTATGATCACACAACGACAGAGCGCGGGTGCCTTCGCATAAAATGCGACATTACCAAAACAGTAATGCGACGTTCCAAAGAACTTGTGCGACGAACGATATGGAAATGCGATGGGCAATGGGGAAGTTTATAGCCCACATAGCGTTGGAATGTTGGTGGGCTGGCCAACATGCTCTAGGGCGCTGTGAGGGGTGTTGTAAATATGTGGTCGGCCCAAGAGACACCACACCCCACCACCATGCGTATAAGTATATGTGTGTTGGACTTTGGAGACATTCGAACATTAATCGTTCACCTTTTATCTACGCAAGGAGCTCAAGAGGAAGTGCACAGAAATGGTAGGAGAATGCGCATAGCTCATGCGCATGTCTCTTGGGAAGCTACACGCTTGGTGTAACTCTTAGAGTTGAACGGAGGTTGGGCAAGGTGTGCCCGGGTGTATGGTTGTATGCAGATTTTGTGTAAGGCTTGAGGAGGGAGCCTTGGTGGCTCGGGTGAGCAACCTCCCACCGTGCAAGGTATGCACGAACATTGTAAAAGGCAGATTTGCCTCTCATTGTAATATTGGGCTAAGTGTTGGCTTGGAGTTTGCCAAGCACACTTCTATTGTAAAAACTGATATTCTTAATAAATTGTTGGGTAGACTCACATTACGGGGAGTTTCCCCTCCCCTTTATACTTGTTGCAATTGTTGATGTTTCTGTTATATAATTATGATGGATAATGAATGAGTATGGGCTTCATTAAGTATAAAGGATAAATGTATGTTTACTTGGTTGTGAAACACAAGCTAAGTAATGCGAAGGTGAATTTAGGCGTAGTCCATGTGCATGAGTATTGTTAAAAAGAAAGCTTTCGGTGGTGCCGCACCTCGCCGGCATGGTTGAAAGACCACCGTAGGCTTGGGGGCGTGAAAGTTGGTATCAGAGTAGGCTGATGATAGGGTTGATGAAGTGTTGAAGCATTGAAGTAGCTCGGTTGGGCTTGGTTTGAGCAGGTTGCTCATGACAGTGGAGTCAAGTACTTGCAGGTGAAGGAAGCTAGTTTCACATAAGTAGAACAAGGGCAGGTTCATGATTGTAGGGTGCTTGGTGAAGCTGGTAAAGGTTGGAACCGGGTGTCGTAGAATTGGGCAGAAGGTACTACGTGTTGGTCATATGATTTGGGCACTTATCAGGTGGGAAAGTGGGACTGCGTGTGGGCAGGAAGACACGGTTTGGGCGTCTGAATGAAGTACGAACTGGGGAAGATGAAGAACAAGGCATGGCAGGTTTGGAAGAATGTGAAGGGATGCTCTTTCTTAGCTTATACAGGTTGAAGCGATTGAAAAAGGAGAATCCCCAGATTCAAGAAGAGCTTGCAGTCTTGGAGAAGAACATTGAATATGAACTTCTTCAACTTGGTTGGACAATGGAGCAAGTTGAGGTTTCAGATTGTGCTACCAAGGAAGAGGAAGCCTTGATGACCGATGATGTTGTAGACATGATCATGATGGAGGATGAGCTTGAGTTTGATCAATTTGGACCAGGATCGTGCAGTTTGCAGACATGTATGGATGAGGGTACTCTCATGGAGGAACCTCATGATGATGTAAGTACTATTGATACATGTGTTTCATTTGAGCATTTGGTAGATCGACCGTGTACAGGGAAGGGCAAAGCCAATTTTCCGATGCTAAGGAGCATCTTACCATGGATGTTCATGATGAGACCTTGTATGGAGAAACAAGGATTGTTGATTGTTGCAGGACTTGTTGGGGTTGTTTGTGACTTTGTGGGAGAAGGTACAAAGGCCCGTGACAAGGGTGGAACTTGATGATCGTTGTGAAGGAATGGGTTGTGATTTCGCCATATGGCTAACTGCCCGGCATGACTCATCGATAGTTTGAAGGGCACACTCTTGGGTGGACTTCTCATGGCCGAGACCAAGAGCAAGTCTTGGTGGACACTTTGGTGGAGGAGCTATGATGGAGAGACTCATGTGATGATGATGTTTGGGTGGATTTCTCATGGACGAGACCAAGAGATAGTCTTGGTGGACACTTAGGTGGAGGAGCTATGATGGAGGAAACTCATGACATGATGATATGGTTGGGTGATCGAGTTCACTACACCGAAGATTGCAGCTTGGATAGGGATGATCGATGGTTGTGATGAGCCTACATGGGTGTACTACATGGCAACTTAGTCATGGACATCAGGTTGGAGACATGGAGTATGGCAGTCTTATGCAGGGACATATTGTGGGTGCACTTGTAGAGATGTCACTTATGGGCATCCAATAAGGTGTACCAAGGCATGGATGTTGTGCAGATGGACTTGCTTATGTGACATGGAGACTTATACTTATGAGCCTATGGGGAGGTTGTACACTCTTGTGCAACAAAGCCATGGACATGGATCAAGTTGTGAGCAGTCTATGGGGCATTCTTACTACATGCAGAGCTGAGGCATCTTGCAGAGACGTTTGGGTGGAGACTTGTATGCTTGCTAAGATGTTGGTTGGGGATGGCTTATGGATCTTATGATGACATGAGATTGTTGTGACTTCTAGGAGACTTCATATATGGTGGACTTAGAGGATCTCATGCATTGAGGAGCTTAGGTCAGAGACTTTGATGCAAGATGGGGTGCATACTTTCAAAGTACATGTATGGGCATGACTTGAAAGAGTGACTTGATGTGGAGGATCGATATGAGACACTTTGAGCTGATGGAGTTACATTGTTGATGATACCTTGGTGGCAACACTTGGGTGTGGGTTGAGCTGAGACTCAACTACTTTTACACATGGGGGTTGATTGATCTTTGATCATGGGCAACACATGGATACTTGAGACAAGTATATACTTGCTTCTATGGCAGACTTGAGGAGATGACACATTGCAGATGTGATGGAGGTAGCTTCATGGAAATGGATGTGGCACACCGAGAGTGGGCTTTGATGAGATGGTCTCTTCATATTGAGGAGGCACATATATGGATGATGTTGGGATAGATGTGGTTGATTTCATGCAGCACATTAACACCAAACATCATGGATGACATGTTGCAGATGAGATGGAGACTACTTCATGGACCTGAGCATGGTTTACTTATATGGATGGATTCTTGATCGAGTTCAGGATGTGACAGGGATGCTTTGAGGAATGACTGATGGTCGCATGAGGATGTGCATTCTCATGGTTTGAGTGTGGTAGTTGGATTGATCACCCGACTAGTTCAAACATGAGGGTTGACAATGTGCAGAGATGTGTTAGCATTGTGTTGGAGTATCATGGCAAGAGGTTCACATGGGAATGGCACATGATCAGGTCGACACTATATGTTGCAATAGGCATGTAGCTTGAGATGGAGGGACCATCATTCCACGATGGAGCAGCATGTGGAGATTGTGACATGGTGGTTGATTGTCATGGATTGAAGGGACTTACGATTGTTGAGACGAGATGTTGGCACATGATTGAGGTGTGTTAACACTTGTTGACATATCATGGGCAATTTGCACATGATGGAGATGATGCACATGATGGAGGGAACAATTTGTTGCAGTGGACATGTAGCTTGATGTTGGAGGGATCAGCCTTCCATGGGGGAGAGCAGCATGGAGAGATTGTGGCAAGTGGCCGGTGGTCATGGACATCTATGACATACTTTGGTATGGACTATCTTGGTGACAGTTGGTCACTTAGATGAGACATGGTGGAGATGGAGTCCTACATATGTTGCAAGGATGTTTGCCATATGTGAGGAGAGTTGACATCATGGATTTTGATGCTTGGAGTTGGGGTGTTGTCGAGGACGACAATGACTTCAGGTGGAGGAGGATGTAACGCCTTATGGATTGTGCGACGGGCAGGCACAGGGTGCCCGGGCGTGCTCGCACACCAGGCGAGCCTGCACGACCGCACGACGATGGAGCGTGGGTGCCAGGGCATAAAATGCGACGTTACAAAAACAACAATGCGACGTTCCAAAGAACATGTGCGACGAACGATATGGAAATGCGATGGGTGATGGGGGAGTTTATAGCCCACATAGCGTTGGAATGTTGTTAGGCTGGCCGACATGCTCCAGGGTGCCATGAGGGGTGTTGTAAATGCGTTATGTGGTCGGCCCGAGAGCCACCACACCCCACCACCATGTGTATAAGTATATGTGCGTTGGCTGGACTTTGGAGACATTCGAACATTGATCGTTCACCTTTTATCTGCGCAAGGAGCTCAAGAGGAAGTGCACATAAATGGTAGGAGAATGCGCATAGCTCATGCACATGTCTCTTGGGAAGCTGCATGCTTGGTATAACTCTTGGAGTTGAACAGAGGTTGGGCAAGGTGTGCCCGGGTGTACGGTTGTATGCAGATTTTGTGTAAGGCTTGAGGAGGGAGTCTTGGTGGCTCGGGTGAGCACCCTCCCACCATGCAAGTTATGCACGAACATTGTAAAAGGTAGATTTTCCTCTCATTGTAATATTGGGCTAAGTGTTGGCTTGGAGTTTGCCAAGCACACTTGTATTGTAAAAACTGATATTCTTAATAAACTATTGGGTAGACTCACATTACGGGGAGCTGCCCCTCCCCTTTATACTTGTTGCAATTGTTGATGTTTCTCTTATATAATTGCGATGTATAATGAATGAGTATGGGCTTCATTAAGCATAAAGGATAAATGTATGTTTACTTGGTTGTGAAACACAAGCTAAGTAATGCGAAGGTGAATTTAGGCGTAGTCCATGTGCATGAGTATTGTTAAAAAGAAAGTGTTCGGTGGTGCCGCACCTCGCCGGCACGGTTGAAAGACCACCGTAGGCTTGGGGGCGTGACACCTTTTTTTGGAGTGTTTTCTGTTAGGAGAGTCAGTTACGATTTTTTTCTCAACTTTTTTATGAGAAGTTATAATCTGTTCTTACTTAGTCATTCTCTGACTTCAAAAATTAACAATATTATTAAGCAAACAGAAAAACAACATTAACAATATTATCCAGTTTTCTTACTATGGTAAATAAAAATATTTACAGCTTTACTCACGACATTACAT
>APFE031622665.1:2302-65501 GCA_000404065.3 Pinus taeda
TCTCATTGTATATGTATTGATCTAGTGATTGAGTGATTTAGAAAGTTGTTTGATTATGAGCTTCAATGTGGTTATTGGGTCCAGTATGAAAATTGGATGAAATGTGGCCCCTTTCAGATTAAGTGTTGTGCTTTAGTGTATCCAGTATGAAAATTGATGAAACGTGGTACCTGGAGGAGAAGATTGTAGGTCAGCACCTACGTACTAGTATCTAAGCTAGTACAAGAGCTAAAGGAAATCTTTGGAGCATTGTAGCAGGTAGTAGCCTGCGTACTAGTAAATGAATCAGCTAGTACAAGAGCAAAGGGGGTTGTAGCTCCCGTACTGGTATAAGGCTGCACCAGTATGAAATATTGTAAAAGGATTTTCTTATTAAGCAGAAGATTGAGATGACTTGCAGCAGGTGGTTTTCTCCCGCATTGGGTTTCCACCTTATATCATGGTGTTCATGTGTGTGCCTTATGTGTGATGATCTATTATATGTTACTGCATCTGTTAACTGATAATATGGTTGATAATGTTCTAATGCACTCATTGAACATCAATTAACTTAATCATAAGAAGTTGTGGAAGTAGCATATTTGAATCTGATTATGGAAATGAAAAAGTTTTATTAATGTGATAACACTGATTCACCCCCCCCCTCTCAGTATTATTTCCAACAGCAACTATAGTTGATGACTGAAACGGAATTCTTAGGAAACCAAAAAATGAAGAGACTCAGGCAAGTAGTAGCCAACTAGAGAGAGCCAATTCACTCCTTGAGGAGTTGTCAACTTTAGAGGAAATCCCTTTTGATTTGTCATTTGACCTTTCGCTATTTAGAACAAAATATGAGAATGATAACCATGAAACAGTTTTAGACCCTGAGTTTACTCAACTCATCGAATCAAAAAGGGTTATCCATCTAGATTTAGATGAGTTTGTCTTGGACACTTTTGACAATTTAGGAGCCTTGACCTCTACGTTGATTAGCAATATAAATAGTGCTTACCTTCAGCAATCTGTTGGGCTAGCTGCCCTTACTGTTGCTGCCTCTCAAATTTCTCTATAGTCTTCACTCACTGTAAATAAACCTTCCTTTACTACAACTATTGGAAATAATACTGAGAGGGGTGGGGGTGAATCAGTATTAGCAATTTAACAATTTTCATTTCCATAAACAAATTGATATACGCTACTTCTGTTAATTAAACCTACATATATACGCAAATGTGTTTAGAGAAAACCGCGTATATCTTGCAAAATTCTAATTTAGTTAGTTGATCTTAGTCTGTGTATCAGAACCATAATACAATAATCAAGTGCAGTAAACAGTACAAGCAATCACACACATGAACACAAGATGTAAGGTGGAAACCCAATGTGGGTGAAAACCACCTGCTACAATTCGTCTCTATCTTCTTTTAATAAGAAACTTATTTTTACAATATTTATGTACTGGTGTAGCCTTATACCAGTACGCAGGCTTCTACCTACAGAAGGCTACAACCTTCTCTTGTTCTCCAGCTTCTCCTAGAAGGGAGCTACAACCCCCTTAGCTCTTGTACTAGTTGATGTACTAGTACATAGGTGCTGACCTACAGAAGGCTACAACCTTCTCTTTTCATCCAGGGACCACGTTTCATAAATTTTCAGACTAGATCCATCAATATTATCAATCAAACATCAAATATATCTGCATCAACCAATCCCTTTTGCACCAACCAAAAACTGAATCAAACAATCACTTCTCTAAAGCTGTAACCAGAATACAGTACTAGTAACTAGACACCAATCCTGAACCCAGAACACTAGAGCAGTAAACAGAGGTAGCTAAGACATATTTTATGAGATGTACGCTACTTTAATATATAGAACCTGCATGCATATGCTTATATTTCAAGGCAAACTTGCATATATGCCGTTTTCAATTACTTAGCAAGTGTATATACGCACCTTTGATATGCTGAACCTACGTACAGATCTATAAAAGATAATTTACCCTTTTCAATTATTTAGAAATCAGTTATACCCAAATCATCAGATTTATAGATCAAGTCATGCACCAAATATAAGAGATAAAAATCACACAAAGATACTTCTCTTCAAGCCTTAAGATCTTACCCCATCAATAGAACTCATCCTTCTCCTAATGCTTAGGTTCCTCCTTGATTCAGATCCAGCTATGCACCATAACCCAATGATCAGTATTCTAAATCTTTTTCTTCATAAGTTATCCAATCCTTGAGTGCCTTTGACTAATGATCTCCTTCCCCTTTTATAGTCTTAGGCCTTACTCAATACCATGGTTCAAAACCACTTAGAACCAATACCTGGGTTCAACACTTCAGACGAGATACCATGGTCCAAAACCATAGGTCCAAATACCAAGGACCAAAAACCAAGTTTTCCAAACTGTACACACTTTTCTTTGCATGAAAGTGTGTGTATATGCATACGCATCTTTTGGTATGTTAATCCGCATGTATACTCTTCTTGGTTAAGTGGAACCTATGTATATCTCTTTTTCCTTCATTCTGAGAGCCTGAACTGTGATCTGTCATCTGAGTGAGTTGCCATCAAGGAAAACACCTGTGTCATAGTGCCAAACCTTTGTAATAATGCCAACAATCACCCCCTTTGGACTTGATGGCAACCCCAAGTCACTCTCCCCCTTTGTCATCAAGGGCAAAGGGTTACACTCCCCCTGAGTACATGTTGAAATCTTTGATCTGCTGAAGGGTGCTGTCCATGCTCCCCCCGACTGTAAGCAAGGTCTGCAAAAGGATGTTCTACAAGAAGAACATGACTCTATACATCATAAATGACCTTCCTATCACCAAAGGTTCATATATACATCCATCATCCAACCAAGTGGGGATATACCAAAAGTTTATACATGATAAAACATCATCCATCCCAGGCATAGTGGGGAAACAAGAAATAGTTCGTTACATGACCTTGATAATAAAAGAGATACATGACATAGAGAAAAAATATCTAAAACAAGACTATCATAGTCATCAACAACTATCATCAGCAGCATCTGTCAATCATCATCCAATCCAGCAACAATGATCTCCCTCTGCACCTATTCCACCTGAAAAAAACACCTGTGAAATTGAATGAAGATCTTCTAAGATAATGCCAACAATGCATTATTATAAGTATATGCTCCCCGTAAACCTGTGCCAGATGGTCTCTGTCAGACCCATATTAGACTCTTTTCATCCTGAGTCTGGCCCACTGTTTGTCTTCAAACCAACAAATACGCGACTGTATCCATAGAAATTGGCGTATGTATGCGGATACGCTTCATGAAACTCATGTACAACCACTGTTCTCTGAAACATATAAGTGTCAATAGCAAGATGATGCATCAACTACTCGCATCTTCTATCTAAGGTATTCAAATGTCTCCCTGGGCAGTGGTTTGGTGAATATATCAGCAACCTGTTCTTTGGAGGGAACATACTCCAATTTGACTTTTTGTTCAAGCATTTGTCCCGAAGAAAATGATATTTGATAGATATGTTCTTGGTCTTGGAATGCATGACAGGATTCTTTGAAATGTTGATTGCACATGTATTATCGCATAGAATGGAGATTGGTGGAGTACAAGTGATTTGGATGTCTTGCAATGTTTGCATCATCCAAAGGAGTTTTGTGCAACAAGATGTAGCAGCCACCTATTCTACTTTAGTTGTAGATAATGCAATTGAGCTTTGTTTCTTACTGAACCAAGACACTAATCTGGAACCCATAAAGAATGCACCACCACTAGTGCTTTTTATGTCATCCACGCTTCCTACCCAATCTACATCTGTATATGCATGAAGTGTGAGATCTGTATCTCTAGGATACCATAAGCCATAGTTTTGAGTTCCTTGAAGATATTTGAAGATTCTCTTAACTGCTTGAAGGTGTGCTTCTTTTAGATTTGCTTGAAATCTTCCAACTATTCCCACTGCATTCATGATGTTTGGTTGAGTACCTGTCAGATAGAGCAGACTACCAAGCATGGATCTATATGTTGGTTGATGTACTGTTGCTGATTCATCATTTGTGCTGAGGCTGCATCCTGTTACCATAGGTGTACATACTGGTTTTGAATATTCCACACCATATTTCTTCAAGATCTACTTGAGGTACTTGGTTTGTGATAGAAAGATACAGTCTTTGTTTTGTTGGACTTGTAAACCAAGAAATATGTGAGCTCACCAAGTAGGGACATTTCAAATTCTTTCTGCATCATCAAAGTAAAGCTTTGACTCATGTCTTCTTCATTGCTACCAAAGATAATATCATCAAAATACACAACAAGTATTAGCAATTTATCATTGTCAATTTTTATATCTACTGATTCTTTTGAAAAACCTTGTTGATGGAGGTATTTGTCCAAATGATAATACCAAGCTCTTAGAGCCTGTTTAAGACCATAGAGAGCCTTTTTGAGTCTACATACAAGTTTCAGATCATTTCTAGGGATAAATCCATTTGGTTGCTCAATATACACTTCTTCTTCTAAGTCTCCATTTAGAAAGGCAGCTTTCACATCCATTTGAAATACTTTGAACTTCTGAAAGCTAGAAAGAGCAAGGAACATTCTTATGGCTTAAAGTCTGGAAACTGGTGCAAAAGTTTCTTCAAAGTATATACCTTCTTGTTGAGCATACCCTTTACAAACAAGTCTGGCCTTGTTTCTAATAACATCTTCATTTTCATTCAGCCTGTTCTTGAATATCCATTTTGTCCCTATGACATTCTTATCATTTGGTCTAGGAATCAACTCCCAAGTGTTATTCTTTTCAATTTTCTCAAGTTCTTCATTCATGGACTTGACCCAGCATTCATCTTTGCATACTTTGCTTACATTTTGTGGTTCAACGAAGGAGAGTAATGCTAGATAGCCTGAAGCTTCTGTAATAGTTCTTTTTGTTTGTACATCTGCCTCTTTTTGCCCCAACATTTGAGTCTCTATATGGTTCTTCTGGACGTACCTCGATGGAGTCTTTTCTTCTACCCTTATCTGTTCTTCTGGTGCTTCATAGGTTTCTTCTTCATCATTAGTCTGATTTGATGTTGAAGGATAGTTCTCATCATCTTCAAAATCTTCGAATTTTACCTGCTTTGAATTGTAGCCTACTTCATCAACCACCACATCAATACTTTCAAAAAAATTTCCATATTTTATTGTAACACTTATATCCTTTACTTCGGCAAGAGTAACCAAGGAGAATACCTTCATCAACTCTAGATTCAAACTTGCCAAGCTTTTCATCAGTCCTTTTGATGTAACATTTTCTTCTAAAGACTTTGAAGTATTTTACAGTAGGCGTCTTACGATACCAAAGTTCATGACAAGTTTGAGTTTTGTTTACCCGGACATTTGTTTTGTTGATAATAGTAATGGCAGCAAATGCAGCTTCACCCCAGAAGGTTGCAGGAGTTCCAGATTCATCAAGCATAGCACGAGCCATTTGTTGAACCATTTTGTTCATCCTTTGTACCACTCCATTTTGTCGAGGAGTCCTTGCAGTAGAGAATTCCCTTCTTATTCCATGTTCTTCACAAAAGTCAAAAAATTCATCTGAGGTAAATTCCCCTCCTTGATCAGACCTGAGGCATTTGATTTTGTGATTTGATTCATTTTCAACCAAGGCTTTGAAAGCTTTGAAATTTTCAGAAGCTTCATCTTTACGCTTTAGAAGTCCTATCCAACACATCCTGGAAAAATCGTCAATGAACAATATAAAGTATTCTTCTCCACGAGGTGAGTTTTTCCTTGATAGACCACATAAATCAGTATGGACAAGTTCAAGTGGCTTACTAGCTGATCATTCCTTCTCAGGGAATTGGGTTTTGGTTTGCTTACCAAACTAACATGGTTTGCATATCGTATTGTCTGGAATTCTAATGCTAGGAAGATCGATAACGACCTGATATTTTCATGCTTTCCTTATCTGAGGGAAGCTTAGATGCCCCAATCTTCTGTGCCATAGCCATTGTTCATCATTTTTTCTTAGATAGAATTGTTGATGTCCTCCCTTGAGTATGTATAAATTATTTGGAGTTCTTATGCCTTTGGTCACTGTTTCTCCTATATCAAGCTCACAAACAATACATCCATTTGATCAAAATACTACCTCATTTCCTTGATCACACATTTGACTAAAACTTAATAGATTATGCTTTAAACCATCAACATACATAACATTTCTAGCTTTTACCTTTTCCTTTAAAAGAACAGAGCCTTTACCTTTTGTGAGCACAGGGGTGTCATTTCCAAATGAGACCTTCCTTTCCTTTTCTAAGGCACTATATGAATGAAGTTTTTCTTTATCACCTGTCATATGTTTCGAGCATTCACTGTCAATGTACCACTGATTTTCCTGTCCTTCTGCATATAAGGCTATACCACATCTTTCTATTTTCGGTTCTTTCTTTCTCCATGTTTTGGGACCCAATAAAGCTTGCTCCTTCTGAGATGTTTGCTGAAACTTACTCATGCATTCAGAATCTTTATGACCGAAGTTGTTACAAATAGAGCATTCTATTTCATTTTCATGAGCAGAAAAGTTATTGTAGGTCCTCTTCATGATCCCAGTCACAGTCCTTTGATTTCGTGCTTCTCTAGTCATGATGGTCTTGTAGGAAACACATTGAGCAACTTTGTGTCCAAAGTTATGACATGAGAAGCATTGGCCATTAAAGAAATTCCTGTGATTATCAAATCTACTGAATAGGTGATTGTAGTTTCCATTTGCATTCATCCTTGAGGCAAATAGAGAATGATTTACCTACGGTTGGTTGTAGCTTATGTTCATACTTGAAGTAGATTGACCTCGATTTACCTGGTGATCTGCTTTATGCCTTTGCTGATGATCGTCAACCTGTTCACTTCTCCTTGCTGCATCAAGATAACTTTTGGAGGTGGATGGATTCTATGCTTGAGATGCTTCTTCAATATATCCAAGACCTGTCTTTATTAGAGGAGAATGTTGCACTTTGAAAATGTCATCTAAAGTTTCAGATCCTTTAGCAAATCTAAGATTAAGATCTTTTGTTTTCTTAATATCTTTTCTAAGTCCCACAATTTCACATTCTAACTTTTCATTGTGCTTTTCCCTTTCAGCAAGTTGGAATGTCAGAGTATCTATAATCATATTCTTTTCTTCTTAATAGATTTAAGTTTAGAAATTTCTTCATAGAGATCATCTTCATCTATAGCATCCAAGAAATCATCATCTTCAAAATCCATCAAAAGTCTATAATCATTAACATGTTCATCTTCATCACTATTTGATAATCCATCGTTGTCTTCATGTGTATAATAGCTCTTCTTACTTACGTTCTGTTTTCTATTCCATTTAACTGGTTCCTTTCCTTTATCAAGCTTTCCTTTAAGAGGACATTTCATTGCATAATGACCAACTCTTCCACAAGCAAAGCATTTGAAAGGTAGATTACCTCTGAATCTTCCAAAACCCCCTTGAAGGTTCTTGACAAAGTTTGTTTCTTCCTCTCCTTCTGACGTATGTCCTGACTCATTGTATTCTCCTTTTCCTAAAGCTTTGAATGCGACTTCTTTCATGTCTGATGGACCCCCTTTTCTCATTTTGAAAGAAGTTAGGATTCCGTGCAGCTGTGACATAGTAATACTCTGAATATTCTACTTTTCTTCTATGGCAGAAACTTTTGATTCAAACTTAGAAGACAAAGATCTTAGAACCTTTTCAACCAAGGTAACTTCTTTTATCTCTTCACCGAAAATTTTCATGTGATTAACAATCTCATCTATACGTAAGAAATAATTAGCCACACTTTCATCATTGTGCATTCTGAGAGTTTCATATTGAATTCAGAGAGATTGTAGTTTTGCACATTTTACCTGATTGTCTCCTTCATAGCTTAGAACGATCTTCTCCCATATTTCTTTGGCGGTTTTGAGCCACATAACCTTGACGAATTCTAATTGAGATAGACTCCCTAATAGAGTATTGACAACCTTTACATTTGTTTCATACTGCTTCTTACCAGCCGCATCTGTAGGAGTTGCTGATGGAAATGTGTATCCTCCTTCCACAATATCCCAAAATTTTGTACCAAGAGATTGAAGATAGTCTGCGATTCTTACCTTCCAATAGACCAAGTTGCTCCCATCAAAGATTGGTGGCTTGATAGATGCCTCTTTTTCATATTTGCTCATGATGATAGATCTTCCTTCAAGCGATCAAGCTTCTTCTGAAGGACCTGCTCTGATACTAATTGTCGGAAATAATACTGAGAAAGGGGCTGGGGGGGGGTGAATCAGTATTAGCAATTTAACAATTTTTATTTCCGTAAAATAATTGATATACACTACTTCTGTTAATTAAACCTGCGTATATACGCAACTGTGTTTAGAGAAAACCACGTATATCTTGCAAACTTCTAATTTAGTTAGCTGATCTTAATCTGTGTATCAGAACCATAAAATAGTAATCAAGTGCAGTAAACAGTACAGTCAATCACACACATGAACACAAGATATGATAAGAAACTTCTTTTTACAATATTTCTATACTAGTGCAGTCTTATACCAGTACGCGGGCTTCTACCTATAGAAGGCTACAACCTTCTCTCGTTCTCCAACTTCTCCTGGAAGAGAGATACAACCCCCTTAAGTCTTGTACTAGCTCATGTACTAGTACGTAGGTGTTGATCTACAGAAGGCTACAACCTTCTCTTTTCATCGAGGGACCACGTTTCATAAATTTTCAGACTAGATTCATCAATAACATCAATCAAACATCAAATATATCTGCATCAACCAATCTCCTTTGCACCAACCAAAAACTAAATCAAACAATCACTTCTCTAAAGCTGTAACCATAATACAGTACCAGTAACCAGAAACCAATCCTAAACCTAGAAAATTGCAGCAGTAAACTGAGGTAGGTAGAACATATTTTCTGATAAGTACGCTACTTTAATCTGTATAACTTTCATGCATACGCTTATATATTAAGGAAAACCTGCGTATATTCTGTTTTCAATTGCCTAACAAGCATGTATATGCACCTTTGATATGATGAACCTGCATACAGATCTATAAAAGATAATTTACCCTTTTCAATTATTCAGACATCACTTGTACCCAGATCATCAGATTTATAGATCAAGTCATGCACCAAATATAACAGATTAAAATCACACAAAGATACTTCTCGTCAAGCCTTAAGATCTTGACTCATCAATAGAACTCATCCTTATCCTAGCGCTCAGGTTCCTCCTTGATTCAGATCTACCTATGCACCATAACCCAATGACCAGTATTCTAGATCTTGTTCTTCATAAGATATCCAATCCTTGAGTGACTTTGCCTAATGATCTCCTTCCGCTTTTATAGTCTTAGGCCATACTCAATACCATGGATCAAAACCACTTAGAACCAATACCTAGGTCCAAATACTTGGGTTCAACACTTCGGACGAGATACCATGGTGCAAAACCATAGGTCCAAATACCAAGGACCAAAAACCAAGATTTCCAAACTGTATGCACTTTTCTTTGCATGAAAGTGTGTGTATATGCATACGCGTCTTTTGGTA
Organism: Pinus taeda; assembly: GCA_000404065.3. NCBI lineage: Eukaryota > Viridiplantae > Streptophyta > Pinopsida > Pinales > Pinaceae > Pinus > Pinus taeda. The sequence goes on from APFE031622665.1 coordinate 11,878, forward strand.
TGCTAATCCGCGTGTATACGCATCTTGGTTAAGTGGAACCTATGTATATCTCTTTTTCCTTCATTCTGAGAGCCTAAACTACGATCTGTCATCTGAGTGAGTTGCCATCAAGGACAACACCTGTGTCCTAGTGCCAAACCTGTGTCATAATGCCAACAACAACTTCACCAATTGTATCTACGACAATCCAATCACCTAAACCACTTATTAATCAATCATCTTCATCATCATCTAGTTCACCTCAATTAGTTTCACGTCCTCCTCCAATCACCACAAGTTTACCCCCTAGTCAAACCAAAATTACAACAATGGCAAACCGATATGTCCCTGTTGTTCTACTTGCCCAACTCCATCCCATGCCTGTAGATTATCAGAGTAAGATTGTCATGTTTGATGCTACTAGTCATTACACTGCCCATCAACATGTAAACAAGATGTCTGACGTTTTTGAATTGCCTGAAATAGATGAAGCAGATGTCCAAATGATATTTTTTGCCCAAACTTTAACTTGGGATGTCAAGAAATGTTTCAAAGCCTTTCCTGCCAACCATAATGAAGACTTAGCTCATTTTTAAAGGTTATTCATTGATAGATGGGAGAGAAAGAAAAACCCATTGCAAATAATTTCTAAATATGAAAATATTAGAAGAGCTCCTAATGAGTTAGTCCATGACTATTGCAGTAGGTTTAACAATATCTATAATGCAATTCCATCCAACATTAAGCCTCCACTTGACCTAGCATTAATTAAGTTCCCTGATGGTTTTGATGCTGACATGTCATACTAGCTAAGAGAAAGAAACCATGAAACACTTGAACAAATGCAGAGTAATGTTGTCAGTGTAGAGGCCAACCTGTAAGCTAAGAAGGCACGAATGAGGAATGAAAAGAAATTTGTATTTAAAGAGGAAGCTTAAACTTCAGATGGAAAAGTAGATGTTTTAGCTAAGAGTTTAGAAATAATCATGGATAGGTTAGAGATCATGGAGAGGAAAAATCAATGGGAGAATCAACAAAAACAACCCCCAATAAGAAACCCAAATTTTAGGAAGAACCCTAATGCTGCAAAAATTGCTACACCTAGCCAACACATTAGGCCCCCCTTCCAAGAAAACTATGTTGAGGATTTACAGAACCAAGAAGCAGAGGATGATACCTAGATTAACTTACTAGAAACCATAGAGGAAGACACTATTTTTCTCACTCAAGAAGAATAAGAGTTGTATATTCTTCAGCAGTGGCTGTTAGAATCTGGTGAATCCTTTGATTTTAAACAGGGATATGAGTCAACTATATATGAGGTACATAAACAATATAGCTTGAGAAGTAAGAATAATAACGAGACTCCCATTAAAAGATCCATCCAAACCCAGACTAAAATAATAAAAGAAACTCCAGTTAGAAAAGTGCTGAAAATTATCGCTAGGGGAACACCAGAGACTTCAACCCCTAGGATTGTAGATATAACCTCCATTGAAACCCAAACAGAGAAAATTACTAAAAAAAATCAAAATAATAGAAATGAAGGCAAAACAATAGAAACAAAAATTGAAATGGCTACCACTGAGAAACAGAATAAAGACACTCAAATTGCACACATTAAGGAAGATCTGAATCAAAGAAACAAACATCATCTCCCATTCAACATTAAAAATGAAATAGCTAAATTTAAAGATATTAGGTCCTTTGACTAAACTAGTAGAGAATCAATCTTATAGGGCATAGATAACTAAGAATTTGAACATAGGAGAGGGTGAGGATTCTGCTAATTTGAATGATGACCAACCTGAATTATTATTTGGCCCTGAGGCCAAAAGGCATTTAACCTGGCTGGATTCAAAAGAAAAAAAATCCTTATAAGGCCTAGTAAAGAATTAAAAATGAAATAGGTAAATTAAAGATATCAATTCCTTTGACTAAACTAGTAAAGAATCAATCTTATAAGGCATAGATAACTAAGGCTTTGAACGTAGGAGAGCGTGAGGATTCTGTTAATTTGAATGATGACCAACCTGAATTATTATATGGCCCTGACGCCAGAAGGCATTTAACCTGGATGGATTCAAAAGAAAACAAATCCTTATAAGGCCTGGTAATGTCTAGGTTCAATCTTTCCATTATTTCCTTTGGCATCAGATTGTGGGATGCCCTTGTGGCTAATGGTATTCATCAGCAAGGGAGAGTTCCTCCTTTCTACATCAATCTAAACATTCATGATAAAATTTTGCATAATGGTATGTTGAACTCAGGGGCATCCCACAATCTGATGCCAAAGGAAATAATGGAAATGTTGAACCTAGACATTATCGGGGCTTATAACGATTTGTTTTCGTTTGAATCCAGCCAGGTTAAATGCCTTGGTCTAATCAAGGACTTATGTGTGACTCTTGTCTAGTGCCCTTCAAAGATCATTCTAATGGACAATGGAGTTGTAGACATCCCATCAAAATATGGAATGTTGCTATCTCACTCATGGGGAGGAAAACTACAGGGATCTTTGCAGTTGGATATGTCTTATCCCACCATATCTGTTTTTTTCCAACCTAAAAAAGTATATAGGGATACCTTGATGAAGTACATGGTCAGTAGTGAGGAAAAGCCACAAAACTTTCCCATATACTCCATGCATTCAAATATGGAATTTTTCATGCTATACAATGCAGAAAATGATAAAATGGAAATCACAACCAAAGACCTTCAATACAAAATAGCTGACAGTGAGAACATATTCCATGAGTCACTTTGGCATTTAGACTTTCATGGGTCTATCAATAGGTTAGGGGATGGTGTAGGAGTGTGGATCCATAATATGGAGAATAATCATGCTGAGGGACATTATTTTAGATTGAACTTCAAATGTACCAATAACATGGTTGAACATGAAGCCTGATTCTAGGGTTACAATTGGTTAGGAAATTGGGAGCCAAAAGAGTTTCCATCATGGGAGACTCAGAGTTGATTATTAAGCATATTGGTGGTGAATACTCTGTCAACAACCCTAGGCTTGGTAGGTATAGGGATACTATTTTAGACTTGATCAAGGACCTCCTAGAATCAAACTTTGATGCCATTCCTAGAAAACAAAAATTGTAGGCCCACAGTCTAGCTACCTTTGCGAGTACTTGAAAATTGCCATTTCAACCAAACCACTAGTACACTGTAGAAGTCAGACATTGGCCTGTTATACTAGACAACCTCAAGTATTGGTATATTTTCTCCCAAGACCCTCAGATCTATGATATCATGAACGACGAAGGTGAATTTAAGAATTGCAAGATAGATATTGACTGTACAATAAATAATAATATAGAAAGCAACTTAGATGTAAATATTTTCGATGAAGCTAAACCAACTAAATTTACTAAAGTAGAAATTGATAGTTTCGAAAATGTGGAGATAGATGAAATAATGGATGATTATCTTGAGATTCTTAATTTGAAAAATATTTTTTCCCCTAAAGGATTAGTACCTTTAGAGGATTTGTTTGACTCTAATGATGTATATAGGAAACCGAAGATGGAACCTCTGAGAGATGACATATAAGAGTATAATATAGGAAATGAAGAGAATCCAAAACTCATTAAGGTATCTAAAGCCTTACCCCCAGAGGAAAAGGTGAAATATATAAATCTGTTTAAGGAGTTCAAGGATGTATTTTCCTGGAGTTATGAAGTCTTAAAATCTTATGACACCAGCATAATCCAACACAAAATACCTCTAAAAGAAGATCATAAATCTTTCAAACAGAAACTTAGGAGGATAAACCCAGTTCTTATGCCATCCATAGAGAAAGACGTTAAAAGAATGTTTGATGCCCAAATAATAGCCCCCATTAGATACTCATACTAGATTTCAAACTTAGTTACAACTAGGAAAAAGACAGGTGAAATTAGACTTTGTGTAGATTTTAGAAACTTAAACAAGGTCTCTTTTAAAGACAACTACCCCTTACCAAAAATGGACCATATATTTCAAAGGGTAGTAGGCTCATCTAGGATTTCACTATTAGATGGATTCTCTAGGTATAACTAGTTCTTGGTCCCACCCGAGGACCAAGCCAAAACTATGTTTACTACTCCTTAGGGTACCTTCATGTATTTGAAGATGCCCGTTGGATTATTGAAGCTAGGTGCCACATTTCAAATAGCTATGGATATAGCTTTTGCCAAGGAAATCCATGATTTCTTAGTAGTATACTAGGATGACATCACAGTCTTCTCTAAATTTGATAATGAACATTTAGACCACCTGAGAAGAGTATTTATCAGATGCAGGAAATTTGGGATTCCTTTAAATCCTAAAAAAGACAATTTTCAACCTAGAAGAGGGAAAGTTGTTCGGACACATCATATGTAAAGATAGGATTAGGATAGACCCTGCTAGAATAGAATCCATTTTTACCATTTCCCATCCTAGAAACATTAAAGAGCTACAATCATTTCTAAGTAAGATTAATTTTCTTAGGAGATTCATCTCAAATCTAGCAGAACTAATTAGCAAATTAAACAACATGCTCAGAAAGGACTCAGTAATTAAATGGCATTGGAGGAAAAACAATCCTTCGAAGCTATTAACAAAGCTTTCTTTTTTTGTAAATCAGTAGTTTTATATTAATTCGTAAAAACAAATAGGATACAAAAGGTCTGTACGCGCAGATAAAGAAAAATCAACAACGCATGCTCAAAATGATTGTAAGCAGCTGAACCTACATCTACTAAATCCGAGGCTAACCATGCAGGGTTGCCTAACGAGGGGTCTAAACCAGAAAAAACCACTACCCTGGGCTACTTGTCAGTAAGTCCAAAAGGAAAGAGGGCCTGGAGGGCCTCCACAACTACAACAGACAGAAACAAAAAACAAGAAAGAAAACAAGAAACTGAGAAGCCATTACAACTTCAAAATCACATAGTCTTTACTGGGAGCACTAGGACCGGCTATTGTAGTCACGAACTCGGGCTGCTAAAACCTTTACAGATTGGGGCACTTCACTTGGCTAGTGTCCGTTACCTCCGTTGGGACATCCGCTGTAGCATTGGACCCTTGATGGATGGAGTGCCTAAGGAGATTAATCAGGACACTGAGCTTTTGCGAAATGATTCTAAATTCCTGAGTCAAGGCACTGAAATTGAACTCCATGGCATCAAACTTAGCCGCATTCTCTGTAGAAACTAGGGAAATGGCTTAGTGAGCTCTCTTGATATCTGCAGCCTACATACTGAGCGCCTTGGCCAGCATGGTCTTCAATCTCCACATTTCTCCTTGTGTTCGAACGAACTGTGTTGCTCCTGTGGTCACTATGCCTGGATCAGAAAGCTAGTCCATTTCCATTTCCAGAGTATAAGCTTCCAAACGTTCTTCCTCCTCACTAACCGCAACTTCTATCTCTTCGATTTTTTGTTTCTCTTTCTGACTGGTTCAGGTTTCATAAGCCTCCCGGGCTTTCTACAGGTCCTGGTTAGCAAAGACATTCCAACTACCCTCACATGCCATTATGTAATTGCAGGTCGAGGAAGCAATGAAAATCCTAGAAGAACTGTGATTGTTTAGAAAAGAGCCAGGAGAAAGCAGTGTTCCAATCATCTGGTTTGATGCCTTAGATATAGCTGAGGGTGGTAAGGTTTGGCTTGAGATCTCTCACTTCACCGTCGAAGATATGTTGTTCCTACCATAATAACTACCATTACGGTTTCCCATCTCCTACTCATGTTGCCGATTCAGAGCCTTAACTCTGCCGCGCTTGAGGCCATTGGTTGAGAGACATGTGTCCTGCCCTACGTCTTGATGACGACGTTGATCATATTTTTTGTTGATTGTCCTCCCCGTTCAATGAACTATGTCCTTGTGGATGATTTTCCACCCTTCCCTAGGTACTCCATGGGCCTGTTGCCCATTGTACCTTCGTTTGGTGTGAAGTGAGTTGTTAATTCTCATAAGTGACTAATTAGCCATAGCCCGCAACCCTTCTTCCACTCTTGATGTTTCGGTAAGATCTTTCCTCGATATGAGAGTGCACTAATCCCGAAGCTCATTATCTGTCACGTCTTGCCAACAAGTGTTAGCGATCTCCATTGGATGATCGACCGCGTGGTTGGCAAGGCAATCTGCTAAGCCATTTGCTTTCCTCCTGACTGCTTGTGGAACAATGCTGCTGAGGGAGGAGAGGTGTTTCGCGATGAGCACAGTTACCATGGCCAATCTCCAGTGCTTTGTGACTTTTTTTGGCCAAGTTCCATTTTGCAACCTCTTCACTGTAGCATTGGCCAGGAGGGAATTGCCTTCCACTATAATAGAACCTTCACCTAGCCAAATGAGTATTTGTAGCCCCTATTCCACGACTGCGAATTCCGCTTCATTTTTGGTAGCCTCCCCAAGCGTTCTGCAGTAAATGTGGAGGATTTCACCTTTGTCATTTTCGAGGATGCCTCCAGGCCCAGCAGGGCCATGGTTGCCCCTGGAGGCTCCGTCGAAATTTAATTTGCAAAATACCGAGGTCGGGGGCAGCCAGGCTAAAGGATAAAGAGTAGGTCGAAGGTGGTTATCTTGAGCCTTGTGACTTGTTGGATCATTCATAACAAACAATAGTATGATGTGAGAGTCATTGGGAGTGAGCATCTTGTCTGGTTCCGCTTTGCAGGTGGTAAGGGCAATTTCTTTTAAACTGTTCCTAATGATTATTTTGATGGTTTCAAGCTGCTTGAGTTCTTTTTGAAAGATTATTTTGTTCCACTCTTTCCAAGTATTCTAGAATATAAAAATGGGGCAGAGCCTTCAAAGGGTGTTAAATGTATTGCAGCTGGAGTAGTTTGTGCGCTAATTAGCAACGGAGTCTTGAATAGAGTCTCTATGTCTGTCTGTTTGTTTGAAAATTTCTTGCATCCATTTCCACAAATTATTGGTCCAATTACAGTCATTAAGGAGATGGTTCATCATTTCCTCATTCACTTCACAGAGGGGGCATCTGGAAGGCCCAATAAAACCTATTTTTACTAAATTCTCCCAGGTAAGGATTTTCCTGTGCATGATAAGCCAAAGAAAAGATTTTATCTTTCGCTAAAGAGCATTGTTCCTGAAATTTGGGTACCAAGCTACTTTGTCTTCGAGGTTCTAGTGCTCAAGATAAATTCTGGCTTCCTTGAGGTTGAAAGTTCCTCCGTCAAGTTTTCCCCACCTAAGCTGGTCCTCCTCCTAAGTTAACTAGATCATTCTCTTATTCAGATCAAAGTTTAGGTTGTTGAGGAGGACTATCATGTCTTCCTCTGGGGGGAGAGGCTCTAGGTTCCATTTCCTCCAATGCTGGTTCTCATTGATGTCAGACCAATATTGATGGACTCGTATCTTTCCCTTTGCCTGAAACCATCTCTGAAGGGCATGAAAGTTATGGTGTTCTAGTTTAGGTAGTTGTTGCCATGTATCCTCCCAGAATAAAGCCTTGTTGCCATTTCAAATTTCCTAGAAGCAGTGGTTTTGAATGAGGTGGCTGTTAGCTCTGGCCATATTCCAAATAGGGGAACCTTTAGGGGCATATGTCATTCTGATTACGTCATCCGATCTCGACGTTTTGGCATATTTGGCTCTCCATAATTTTGCCCAAGGTGTATGGGGTTCCTTGAGCCATCACCATCGAAGCTTGGCTCCATAAGCTTTGTTAATAGTTTCCGAGTCTTGGCCCCCCAAAACTTTGGGCTTGCATAATTTAGTCCATGCTACAAGAGCCCACTTATGCTTATCTACTTTGCCCGACCAAAGAAAGTCTCTTTGAATACTCTTAAATTTATGTATGACCATTTTTGGAGTTGGGAGGATAGAGAGCATGTAGAGAGGAATGGCTTGTAGAACCGCCTTAGTCATTACAAGTCTACCTGCAAAATTTAAAACTCTATTGGTCCAGTAATTTTCCCTATCCTCTAGCTTGGAGAGAAAATGCTCCCAATGGAGTTTTTGCCAAGGCTTTCCAGTGAGATGAATGCCAACATATTTATAAGGAAGGTTGCGCCTCTTGAAACCAAGGATATTAGTGAGGTGCTTTTGGACTACCAAGTGCGTATGGAAGAAAAAAACAGAAGATTCATCCAAGTTAAGATCCATACCAGAAGCTCTGCTAAACAAGTTCAAAATGGCTTTGAAACTGTGGGCTTCCTTAACTGTAGGGGCGCCGTGCAGCATAATGTCATCCACAAATTGTTGATGGGTAGTTGAAGGAGCATGAATCAGGGGCTGAAGACCTTTGATGATATTCCTCTCCTTAGCTGATTTGATGATGTGACTAAGTCCTTCCATTAGGATAACAAAAAGGAAAGGGGAGATGGGATCTCCTTGACGAATGCCTCTGGAGGGGAAGAAAGGGTTTGAAGGGGCTCCATTGACTAAAATAGGGAAGCCGGGATATTTTACCATGGATAAAATCGAACTAATCCAATGCTGGGCAAACCCAAAAGGTTTCAAAATTGCCTCAAGATAAGTCCAACTAACCTTATCATATGCTTCTGAGAGATCCAGTTGAATGATCAGTCTTGCTTTTTTCTGAGGCTGAAGGGTGTGGATCATTTCCTATGCTAATAAAACATTGTCCATGATTTTCCTCCCTTCTACATATCCCGACTACTCTTCTGAGATGATCAAAGGGAGAATAGAGCTTTAACTTATTGGCCATGACCTTGGAGATGATCTTGTACAACACAATACAGAGGGCTATAGGTTAAAATTTAGCCGGAGTGTAGGCAACCTCTTCTTTGGAGATGAGGGCAATAAAAGTGGACTTTAAGGATTTGAGAATGGAGGAGGATCTTCTCGAGTCTTCGACCACCACCCAAATGTCCTGCTTCACTATGTCCCAGCAAGCTTTGAAGAAATCAATGGTAAATCCATCTAGTCCCGGGCCTTTTCCATTGGCCATATCTTTGACTGCCTCTTCTACCTCCAGGAGGGTGACCGAGCGGTCTAGAGATCTATTATGTTCCTCTATAATTAACATGGGAATAGAGGTAATGACTGTATTGATTTCCTCTTGTCTGTTGATGTTCGATTCTGTGGCAATAAGACTGAAGCGGTTCCTGAGGATAGAGGCAATCTCTTGATGAGATTGAAAGGAGGGTCCCTATTCATCTTTAAGCTTGGTTATTTTATTGGTGCCTCTGTAATCCACGGCTGAATGATGGAAAAATTTGGTATTTTTCTCCCCTTCATTCAGCCATTGAATACGGGATTTTTCTCTCCATAAAGTCTCTTCCTGATTGCATCTATCATTCCATTTTTGTAGGAGTTCACACTCTCTATTAATGGAGATTTGAGATATGTCCCCCTTGATCTAGTTTTTATGTATTAGAGTCATCTGATCCTCCAGGGCTTGCTTGTCCTCAAAGATGTTGCCAAAAACCTTTTGGTTCCAAATTCGGAGCTTAGCTTTGATGTGCCTCAATCGAGCTTGGAGCCAAAACATTTTGGTTCCTCTAATATCCAGATGATCCTTCCACCAAAGTTGGATGTTGGTGGTGTAAGTTGGATGACTAAGCCAGAATTTTTCAAATCGAAAAGGTCTATTTTTTGGTGTGCCTAGAATGGTTGCCTGTAAAGAGATGGACCAATGATCCAATCCCCTAGATGGAATAATCTTAGATTCCATTGTGATCCCTTCAAGGAGAATGGTATCTGAGATTAGAAACTGATCAAGCCTAGAGGTGATCAGCCTTTCTCATCCTCTCTTATTATTCCAAGTGAAGATGCCATTTTTTTGTTGGATGTCCACTAGGTTAGCCATTCTTATGAAAGATATGAAAGCATCTACATCTTTGTTTAGGGTTTGAAGTCCTCCCTTCTTTTCCCCCAGAGAGGTAATCATGTTGAAATATCCTCCATAGATGGCCTTAGCATGAGAGTACCTTGGTTGCATCTTGGATAGGTTGTCCAGTAGCTGTAGTTTATCCTCCAGCCTTTGAGGGTTGTATACATTTGTGAAGAAGTAGGTGCTAGCTTCTCCCAGGATTTGCATTTCAATGGAAATGTATGATTTGGAGGCTTCAGCGTTAAGGAGGAGTAGGGAGTGGAGGTTCCAGAAGATGGCTAGGCCCCCTTCCAAACCATTACCCTCTACATCCAAATGCTCCATTCTCTTTTCTAGTCTTCTGCCTATTCCTTCCACCTTTAGCCTAGATCATTTGGTTTCCTGCAAGAAAACAATGTCTAGATTTTCCTGAGTGACTTTCTTTTTCAATAATCATTGTTTGGTTTGGTTGTTGAGCCCTATTGCATTCCATGAGAGTATCTTCATACTTAAACTATAATTAGGAGGAGAGAGGGAAAGCCTCTAGGACTTTCATCTTGCCCGAGTTTATGAGCATTTGGCCAAGCTCATGTAGTGCCTCATTGTTTGTTCTTCTGCCCCATTTCTTTTTGTGTTTTTCATTAGAATTTGTTTGGTGTAGGTTTTGTGCCTTGATTCCTAGTCCTTTTGTTACACCCAGACCCATTTTCTGCCCTTCTAGGGCTGCATCCTGCCTTGATAGAAAGAGGAAGTTGACTCTATCAATCTCTTCCTCTCGAATGTGCTCCACCCCTTTTTGTTTACACTACTCAACTATGGTGTTAAGGTCCATTCCTTCTTGTTCAAGAGTGTCATTGAGGTCCTGATCGTTTGTGCCCATTTCACTTAGTGTCATTTCCACATCCCCTTCTGCGTCTTTTCTCAATCCTAGTTCTCGGAGAAAATCTTCAGTCAAGATTGAAGTTGCCATTTTGGTTGTTCTGATCATTCCTTTCCAAGATGCTATGCCCTGCTGTTGGTCTTTGGGTATCCTCCTCTGCTTCAGTTTCTTCTCCAAGCACCTCAAAGGCGTTTATGGACCTTTTTTTGATGTTTCCTGTCTTTGGTTGGTTTCTTTTATTATTGAGGTGTCTACCTATGGGTTGGACGAAACCATCCTAATTTTTGCTTGGGGGGTCTTTGGCCTTCTCTACAGGCTTGTGCATGGGACATTCTCAGATCAAGTGACCATGTTCATGGCATTTTCTGCATCTGAAAGGTATTTGTTTGTAGTCTATGGCTTGAAAGAAGACTTCATCTTTGTATTCCAACCATAGACCCTCATGGAGAGCCCTTGAAAAATCCATTTCAAAACAGATTCTAGCACACGATGTGTACCTTTTTTGGAGGGTCACTTTTGATGCTTGAATGAAGGTGCCTAGTTTATTCCCGATTTTCTCCAGAGTCGTCGGTCTCCAGTACTTGATAGGGAGGGAAACAAGCAGATCCATATAGGAACATATTTGAACGTTTCCTGCTCTGGTGCAAAATTTGGTTTCCAGGGCCTCATGTAGAGGCCTCCCGAGGCATAGAAGTAGGGGCCTCCATAAAAAATGTAGTCTCTATCTTCAATGTTTGCAAATACCACCGTGAAGAAACCTTTATCCCCGAGGTGGAGTGTGATATCTCCTCTCGGCTTCCAGGTTTTCTTGGTCCATTGGCATAAGGCTTTTTCTGTAGGCCAAAAGCCCATGAACTTGCATATCACCACATGAATAGCCATGTGATCCCTATAGGCTTGCAGTTTGGGGTCAGTGATGATAACCCTCAGGCTTTCTGTGGTTTTCGGTTTACATCTCCCCTGGTCTTTTTGTTGCTTGTTTTCCGCGATCGGTTCTTCTGGGTCTACGCCTTTTAAGGGGGATGTTTCTACATCCTCCACTTCCTTGTTATTCTTTCCCGCTCCTTGAGTGGGATCTGGTCTGTCCTTTCCTTCCAGAATTCTAATGCCTTTTGTCCCATGTGGAAACTGGGTTTCCTTCATATTGCCATCCATTTTTGTCTTCTTGTTGGGTTCATTTTTCCTTGTGGTGTTTGAGCCCGTGATCTGCACTCCTTCCAAAGGAGTTTTTCCTTTATCCATCATTATTTGTTTGTAAGAAGCGATCCCATTGGCCCCTGCTTGCTTCATGCATTAGGCCAGGGCAAGCCCCTACTATTTAAGATCTGTGAACAGGGCACTGCCCCTTGCTAGAGTGTGAAACAATGTGTAGATTGCAAGCGAAACCCTAGGTCAGATAGTTGCAAAGTTGCAGCCGCTTCTAATAATTTTATTATTGTCAAAATTTATTAACAAATCTTTAACCAAGACTCTAGTCCTGATTAGTCCTGACTTTAACAAAGATTTTATTATTTTTTATTTTTCTTCAGAACACACCATTGCAACAGTCTTCCTGCAAAAGAACAATCAAGGATATGAACAACCAATAGAATTCTTTAGTAAATCCTTAAGAAATGCCACACTCAAATACAATATCATGGGAAAAAAGGCATTAGCTTTAGTTAAGTCTATCAAAGACTTCAGAGTATACATTCTATACTCTCACATTATTGCTTATGTTCCAAACTCTGTAGTCAAGGACAACTCAAAATGAAAGTGAAGGAAAAAGAGGCAAATGGATTGCCACAATATTGGAATATCATATAGAGATAAAGCCCACCAAGCTCATCAAAGGCCAATGTTTAGCCAAAATCATGGCTAAATCGAACTGTTAGGCCCTTGATATCAACTTCATTAGTGCCCTTGATGATTAGGAGGAGATGGCAACTCCACAGATCAATGAACTTTTTACCGATTCACCATGGTATGCAGATATTACATTTGTATTGCTAAACTTACAGGATCCTCTTGGATTGATAAGAACTAAAGCTAGATTCTTAAAAATGAAGTCATTAACACATTTTGTTATAGATAATTCATTGTTTTGGAAGGACAATAGTGGTATTCTTTTAACATGTTTGTTAAAATATGAAGCTGACAAAAATTTACAAGAGTTTCATGCAGGGGATTGTGGAGGACACTTGTACTGGAAGAGTACTGCTGTCAATATTATGAGGGCTAGTTTCTATTAGCCTACTCTATTTACAGATGTTAAAAAACATGTGACCTCCTGTCATAAAAGCCAATTTTTGTAGTGAAATAGAAAACTTTTACCCTTGCCTCTTAAACCAATTTCCACTAAGATACCATTTCAACAATACGGGTTAGACTTTATTGGATAAATACACCCAGCCTCCTCAGCTCAGCACAAGTGGATTGTGACAGCCACAGACTATTTTACCAAATGGATATAGGCCATACCTTCTAGGCAAGCCACAAACACTATCATAACCATCTTCCTAAAGAGTAATATCCTGTCAAGATTTGGATGTCCCCAGAAGCTCATTACTGATAATGAAATAGCCTTTAAATCCAAAAGAATGATAGATTTCTATAACAAATACCACATCATCCTTGGCCATTCTACAACCTATTACCCTCAAGGTAATGGACTAGCAAAGTCATGCAACAAAATCCTGGTCAATATTATCAAAAAGTTATCGGAAGATAACAAAAAGACATGGAACAAGAAGTTAGTCAACACCTTATGGGAAGATAGATTGACTACTAAGAATTCCATTGGAACATTACTCTATCAGTTGGTTTAAGGGATGGATGTAGTTTTCCCATCATCCTTGGGAGTGCCAGTCATGAAAATCCTCTAGGAATTACAGGTGGAACCAAATGATATTTAGATAAGAATAAATCAAACCATACACCTGCAGTAGACCAAAGAAGAAGTATATGTAAAATCACAGGTAATCCAGGAAAAGATCAAGAAAGTCTTTGATAAAATACTAAATCAGATGATTTTCACATAGGAGACAAAGAACTTAAGTGGGATTCAAAGAGAGAAGACAAAGGCAAGCATGGAAAATTTGATTTTCTGTGGCAGGGGCCTTATGCCATTTATGGCTACAAAGGAAACAATGCATTTTTCTTGACAAACATAGATGGATTAGATCTACCAGGGGGACTTGTTAATGGTAGGATGTTGAAGCATTATTTTTCCACTGGCTCACAATAGTTCACTTTACTTTGCATCATTGTACATAACATTGTAGAGTATAGATTGGATTTGATGGTAATCCTTTAAAGTTGAAGCCCGAAGAGGAGGCCCTGAGCTTTGGAGGATTTATTGTCATAAGTATCAATAAAGCAAGAATCACAGAAGGATAATTCACAAGGTAACTACAGTCATAATTCAAAGGCTATTGATCTTCATAGTTCTTGAAATTTCACCCAAAAATGCTATTCCCATGTGGAGCCACTGTTAGAGTCCTATAGTGATAGGATTCATAATTTTGAATTAGCAGAGGTTAACTCTTGTAATATTGTACATACCTTTTCTTTATGCAAATGTTTCCCATATTAAAATTAAAAAATGTAAAGAGTGTATGTCGTAAAATAAATATCATACAACAAGAAAAATAAGAAAAGATCAAAAAATAAAAAAATAAAATGAAAAAGTATGAACCCCAAACAAGAAAAAAAAATAGATCATGAAAGTGTGCAAGTCCAAGTGCCACTAGTTTTTACTTTACTCTCTTAAATAATGGTTGTGTGCAGCTTGTCATACATGCCACAACCAATGATAGCCAAACTGGTTAATCTTGACTACTTCATGCTTTGAATTTTATATTTATAGTTAGAGAATAAAATCTGACCAAACAGTTTAATCTTGGCAGATCATTAAATAGGTAGAGAAAATAAAAGGAGCTCATTAGTTTAATCTGAGCCCTTGGAAGATATAAGGTTAGAAGTAGATAGTTTGTTTTATAAAAGAATACAAAATAAAAGGGTTTGCTAGCTCAAGTGCACCCATGCGAAAGGAGAAAAAATGTTAGGGTAAGAAATGGTAAGTAGAAGAAAACTTGCAGAATGGACCATGTGCTCAAAATACTAAGCACATTTTACATGCTCAAATCATAATGTGCAGGTACATTCATCAAAGTACAAATATAAGAAAAGATGAGTTTAACTAACTCCCCCTCCTTTCACAAGCTTCTACCTCTCATGTTTATTAATTTCCTTATCATCCCTTAAAATACCCCTTTTCCCCTCGATTTTTTACCCTTATTTCATTATCCCATATTTTCCCCTACAAATTCTCTTTAAAATCCCTTCACCCTCGATGAAACCATCATTATGTTCCATAAGTCCCTTTTCGTAAGGAAAAAATCCTTTTTTCCCCCTTTGTGAATAGTTATTTTCCTCTTTTCTGATCTAAAAACCCATAAATCAACCTATCCTAATTTGAAAACCCTTTCGCCTTGTAAAAACCCGCCTGATGGATCATTTAAGTTAATCCACAATTTAAAGTTAATTAAAGGAGCTTAAGTGTATTTCATTAGGTGGGACCCTGCTTAACCATTACCCCAATCCCCTCCATGCATATTTTTAGCGCGACCACTATTCGATCAATGCCCATCTCGTCTAATGCTCATCACTCCATTTCATGCGCATTCCTCTCCTGAACTTTAATGCCACGATATTGCCCAAAATGGGTGGTTTTTCTTGGACCTAGTTTAGTGACATGTCACTATCACATAATTTCGTATCCGCTCCAAGTTTTACCACCCTCCCCTCAAAAGTGGTGCAATGAGGGGCAAAACCAACCTCTCGATACCAATCACTGTTCATAACCATTTTTCCCGCTTTTCTCAGTTCTCACCCAATAAAGCGCTGCAAATGCCATTTTTGTGTTTTTTAGACCATTTTCACATTGAAATCTTGAGCTTTCTTGCTCCCCTGAAACCTACAACCGCTAATCAACCAACAATCACCATATTGCCTCTAGCAGTTGTCTAGAGCGAACCCCTATTGTCCGCAACCTAAAACCTCGACCAAATTCACAGCACCAACTTTTGATTTCAAGTATTCTGCAAAATAAACCACAATTACCCCTTTTAATATAAAATTTCAAATTAATTCAAAGATTGAATAAATCAAATTAAGTTTTCTACCCCCGAATTAACTAATTTGCACCCACACCCTTCAAAAACCTATGAAACCCAGACCACTGGTCGAACCCTACCAAGTCAATTTCTGACTTTTACCCCTATTTTCCACACAATGTCTACCCACATTTCCCTAAATTTTAAGTCTATTTTAACCCCCCACATTGACCAAGATCACCTACCCTTGGCTGATAGGGACTTTCAGATTAAAGATACATCTTTTGCCTCTGAAAGAATAAAGCTCCACTTCTGGAGCAAAGACAAAATTTTAAACCATGCTGATGACATTCATCTCTAGGAATCAAATCTCCCCCTCTACTCTTTCCCATAATTCCACAGTCTCCAAGACATTATCCACTATTGTTATACATATTACATCCCCAGCCTGAGGGATGTAGTATCCCCCAATCAACAGTTACTCTTCACTATCACTGCAGAATCCATCAATCAGATGTTGCGGGTCTAGACGAGCCCAAATTTGGCTCCTTTGTCCATTGGAGGACTTCAAGAACTGAATAATTATATTGATGAGGACAAAGCTAAGCAAGTGTTCAAAGATTTCATAGTTGCGAAAGAACATACACCAAGTTTTACTCCTCCATACATAGCCCCCATATTTTCGCAAACTGTCAGGCATATTATCACCATGGTATCTTCCGTCCTTGGATACAGGATAGATGAACATGTAGATGAAGTCACTTTTGCATTCCTATCCCATTTTACCCTTGGTAAACCTCCAGCCATCGAGTTTGATTACGCTCAGTTCATTGTAGACAAAATGCATGAACAATTCATTAGATTGCCCACTGAAAGAGTGTTTAAATTCTCTGCAGTATTGTATTATTTGTTTTTTTCTACCAAACTAATAAATTCCCTGTGAAGATCATAAAATGTCACAACAGAGGAAAAGAGAGGTTTGTGCTCTATTGGACACCTATTTTCTAGAAATATTCCACTGTCTCTAATTATAAGGACTTCATAGATTCCTTTGTCCACCCAGTGATGAATATGCTGACAGGGACTGTGAAACCTAGGATTAGTCCTCATATCAAAAAAGTAATTCAGTTGGCTAAAAATAGTAAGATAGGAGACTGGTACTTGTACCAGTATCACACAGGGATGAAAGTCTATAGCTGCCAGCTAGCTCCATATAAATTGCCAAATTATCTTCCCTTGAGAATTTTCTCCTTGGAATATTTTAGGCAAATTGTCAACTCAGGTGATGTCCACTTTGTGACTACAAAGAAGAAGGCTCAATTCAAAGTCAAAAGTGAACTGGGCCCCTTTATTTGCAATAATAGACAAGCTAGACCAAAGGCAGACACTATGTTACAGGAGTTGAAATTTACCAAGAGTTTTATGTGGCAGTATGACGCTCATGGAGTAATAAGAAAAATTAGAACTAGGGTTAAACTAGCTCCTTATGCACATTATCCAGTACCTAAATTTGAAAGATATGCTAACCAAACTGAATGGTTGGAAAACACTTTGGTAGATAAAGATAGCACAATTATTGATGTTGAAAATGATCTGTATAATATTGAGTAACATATTGACCTGAGTGAGTTCCTGCAGGTCCCAGATCAAGGTCAAAGGATGGATGCTCCCTCTGCATTGAAAACACATCTGAATAAGGAGAAAATCCCTAAAAACAGAGAAGAGACTTCTAGTTCCCAGATGGAAATAGTCGATGAGCAAGCAGACCCAAGGAAAAGGAGAAAATGGAATCCTGTTTCTGAACAGGAGGAACATAGTGAAGCAAAAAGGGAAGAGCCAGAAATAGAGTCAAAACTAATGCCAGAGACAGTGCCAAACACAACAAGTCAGGAAGGAAAATAGGTGATCAATGAACCCACAACTTCTAACACTCAACTGTTAGAAAGACAGAAGTCAATAGTAGTTTCCTCCTATGTCAGACCAGATAAGAAAGGAAAAAACATCAAAGATAGATATAAGGAGATCAAATGAAGAAATGAAAAATTGAAAGCTGAGACATATGCTCAGTATTTCAAGCATTCATCTCCTAACTAGAGAAGACTAATGTCTACATTTTTGATTGAGGAGGGAAAGATGCAAATGTCATATATGCATCCAACAATGCCACAACCCAAAGCTGCAGTAGATTATAAGAAGGCCACATTTGAAGTATTGGCAAAGGACATCCATCCCATGGACCAAATAGAATTTCATAAACAAGCTGGAGAAATGATATACTCCACATTGACTGGTAAGGCCATGGATGCATATAGGTTACAAGAGCCCTTAAATAATACTATTGTAGAGTTTAAACTTGAAAAAGCCTCCTCCAATGCTAAAGACACAAGGATAAAATCCTTAGAAGACTTGTTCATTGAGCTGGCCTATGACCCAAAGGACATAAAGGATACTGAGCAGTTGATAAAAAATAAGAATGAAGACATTGCAGTCCCGAAACCAGGAGGAAATGCTTGACTTAGTGTTGTAGTTGAACACCCAGTTGAAAGAAATGGAAAAAGAAATGGAAAAGTTGACCAAGCAGGCCAGCCTCCAGGAAACTATAGCCACAGTCATCCCAATTGTCACCACAGTAGTACCATCAACATTGGCTGAGAAATTGGCTCCTACAGCTCCAATGGCCACTACATTGCTTGCAACAACACCATCTGCTTCAACAACATGGTCAACCGTAGCAGACCCTACAGAGGAAGAAGCCAATAAGTTGGCGAAGGCAATGGAGGAGATGACCCTCAAAGTTGTAGAGATTAGGAAACTGGAAGAGAAAGTAAACAATCTAGAGACAGACTATAAACTTGCTCAAATTATGAATAAGAAGGAACAACAAAAGGTTACAAGATTAGCAGACAGGATAAAGAAAGTACAGAAAGAAATAACTCTAAGAGAGCCATTGGGACAGGAAAAAGAAAATTTGTGGGCCAATATCATTGACTTTGTCAATGATATTTGGCCATCCATTCAGAGACTTTTTGATCAGATTGATCTGGTTAAAGAGGCCGTAGAGGCAAATCAAAAGGTCAAAATAGAGCTGGAAGGGATGCCAAAAGAGGCAACCAGGATCATCGACTTTTTGAATTCCCAAAACAAATATGAACTGGAAGAAATGGATACTAGTGACAAGACAGGGATGATCCTAGAAGTAAGAAGAGTCCTTACTAAAAGGAATTTGATGCACAACTTGGACGACAAGTTTCATACTATGCATCTTTCTATTGATAGATTTAAATTCGAATTTAACACTTTGATGAAAAAAGGTTTACCAAGTCGTTTGGTAATTAATGACAAATTGATGACACAAGAGGACTACAACAGAAAGCACAGGGAAGTGGCTAAAACTCAAGTCAATAATGCAGCCATCCACGACACAATAAAACAGGGGATGCCCTCTGGTAAAGTCCTTTACTAAGCTTTGGAAAACTTGCTTTACCTCAAGCATGAGGTAAAACACCTGTTTGTAAATAAGCCCACATTTGTTAAATACACAGAGGCTAGTGAGGTCTTCAAAAAGTTGAAGAACATTCAGTTACCAACTGAAAAGAGATGGGAAGAGCTCATTGACTTACTTTAATTCAAAGTAAGTCCAATAATTAACACAGTTCGTAAAAACAGGAGGGTAAAGTAAATGGGCAATTGTCCTAGTCAAAGAGTAACAGTAAAAGCAGATAATTCAAAGAGTATCAGATGACAACTAAAGGATCAATCAGCTAAGTATCAAAATAAATAAGAGATAATAGTGCCAGAAAAGCAATCAGTTAGAAAGGCGGCATTACCTTTTTTAAAATTAGATATTTTTTCCTAAAATAAATCCCAAGTGAGTTTGGGATATTTTGTAAATAATTATATATAAATACTTCATAATTCAAAGTATGTAGGGTGGATTCTACTAGAAATTTCTATAGACTTTCTAATCAGGAAACCCAGAGGGTTACTGTATCATTTGTTGACCCAGCAAACTTGATTGATAAATAAAGATAAAATATTTCCAAGGATTCATGTGTTGAACGAATGTCAGAGAAGTATTCTCATGTGTTATTGTTATTTTTCTCAAGTTATTCATCATCTTTAATGTGTTTCTGAATCTAAATGTTATAAATAACACTTCAGAATTTGTTTAATTACACTTGGTCTTAATAATTATAGATTTCAATTTTTTCTACCGATATCTAAGTTAAGGAATTCTTAATTTCTCCTTGTTTTAGATTTATTTCTTGAATATCTAGCTTAAAGGATTCTTAATTTCGCTTTGATCCTGATTACCCCTTCATTCCTCATTCATTATCTGGGTTTGAGAAACCTTAATTTCTCTCTCACCCAGAGTGAAACCCTTTCACCCCTCTATCTCAAAGATCTGAAAAACACTCTGCTATCTTTCCCTTGTAACATTCCCTTTAATGAGTTAATCCAGTTTTGCTTCCTCATTGTTTGACTTCATAGCCCAATGGTCTAAAGGACATCATTCTATCCATCTGTCTAAGTGATCCCACCATCGAATCTCAAATACAAATAAAAACCCCTAGAACAATCACAACTAGCCTAAAATCAAAACAAACAAAGTCAAATTTTAAAGAGAGATCCCTCTCTGAGCATCAGGTAGGCTAGGTCTTGATCTCCAAAAGGGGTTTGTGGTTGCCTTTGGATTTTCTTTCTTTTTAATTCAAAAGAATTATCATAGTGATAACGGGGGCCAAGAGAGTGACTTCAAATCTTTAGTTGCATGCATGTCAACCTAAAGGGAGTGACTAGGGTTTTGAGCTATGGTTTCACATTTGACTAAAGTTGAGCATAGTTGACCGAAAACTGAAGGGTTTCTCTTTGTACCATAGTGACTTTGTAAGTCTATTTAAGATTTGTATTGGGTTATTTTGTTGAATAATGTATTGGACTCTGTAAAAACCTTGGTAAAAAAACATGTAATAAAAGTTGATAAAGGAAAAATAATAATCATGGTCATGGAACACGTATTCCGAGCTAAATGTTGTGAAAAACATCCTAGTGTGGGGGTTCATTTGGTTTATTATGACCATGGAAATTGGAAAAGGAAATGGAAAAGGATTTGGAAAGGCATGATGCATTAATTGTCCTTTTATTTATGAAAATAACGGAAATTAGGAGAAAGGGAAGGTAAAGGTCATAGGTTGCACATGAGAAGGAAAATGAAGAAAATAGAGGCCTCATTAATAAAAATGATTTTGAGGATCAGTTCACAAACTTTTGTTAGTTCAATTTTGGAGCTCTGATTCTATTCTCTCTCTCTCATACTCTTGGACATTTAGATTTTTCTTGGAGCATTCTTGGAGGAGTGTGGCATACTTGAGATTTGGAGAAAGAAGGCAAAGGAAGAGTAGGAAATCATAAGAGGACATTGGGATCAACAACTACAACATGTTTTTCTTATAGGTATCAAGTTGAAAGTATTATTTCCTAACTAATTTTGGCATGCATGACATATGTATGTGGTTCCTCGATCATGATCTTTCATTGACATGCGAGATCTCCTAGATTGAAAATTGTTTTTCCTAGCCTTTCCATTTCCTAGATAGCCAAGGTGTTGTGGGAGTCTTTCCCTTTTTGTTTTTTTCAGTTGCTCTCATGTTCCTTTGGTTGCGAGTTGATTTATTAGTTCATGGAGCCTTATAACAACTTGGGTTGAGTTATTAGTCCTGAAGCCTTGGTTGGAAAAATGCTCTAGAGCCCTTGGTCAGTTGAGTTACTAGTCTTAGAGCCCTGGTTGGATAAAATCACTTGAGACCTGTAACAACTGTGGGTTCAGTTACTATTCCTGAAGCCTTGGTTGGAGAAAGTTCTCTAGAGCCCTATACAACTTGGGTAAAGACCAATCTGGTGATGGTTAGTGATTTCCAACTGTGAGGTGGCATCACTAGTTGAGGGTTGAGGTGGTTTGGCCTCTTGAACCCCTGGTTTGATTTTGATGGATTTGTTCTATGAGATCCCACATTCATGCTTGGAATATGGCATGGGGGTGATTTGCTAAAGAGATATTTGGTTTGGCTAATATATGGGCGGGTGGAACGTGGAAGTCCCAAACCTAGTTGGCCTTTGCATTCATCAATAAGAGCTCTCTTTCTCCCTAGTATTTAATGCATAAGTGCACTTATTTATATGTGGCTTATATGGTTGTTATATCCTTGATATTTTTGTTGGTTATATATTGGTTATGAATGAGTTTTATGTGTTTGGTATTTAATTAACTTTAAATTACTTGCATAAATTATCGACAAGAGCTAGTAAGCTTACGAACTATAAGTACATTGTATGTGCTATAAGTCTTTGATTTTTCACTCCTCTAAATTAAAATGAATTATCAAAAAATAGATTCTAAATTAAGTTATTGGAATGTAAATGAGGAGAAGAAATTCTCCTAGGAAATAAAATGATCATACTTATGAAAATTAATTTCACTCTTATAAAGGTTATATCTAATTATGAAATCCACACAACTTATGAAAATGTCGGAATTATAAAACAATATCACAATTTTAAAATTAAATTTAACTTAGAAAAATTCACACACTCTCTCTTCTATATGCCTTAATTATTCTTTGAAAAAAAATCAATTCTCTAAAGGAATGAAATCATGTATCACACTAACATACTCTTGCATGAAAAATCCAAAATGAATTGAAAATATATTCTCACTTTCTCAAAATCATAAACCACTCTTGCTTGAAATAAATCACGTAATCAAATCCTCTGTTTTTAAGAATTATAATTATAATCTTAATCTAAATGTAAACTCTCACTACTGTTATTGTTACTCATAAAACTCAATTCATGTGCTCCTAAATCAATAAACAAAATTAATTAACAATACAATCACACTGCTACTATTTATCTCAAAAATCAACAAAGGAAAACGATAAGGAAGTTCTAGAGGTTGCATCATGAAAATAAGCTTACAAAATGATTTAAGGAAATTCACTTAAAAACATAAAAGAACCTTACTACTTGGCGGGGGGGGGGCGGCGCTCTGCAATCATATGGTCACAAGATCCAATTGAACAATCAACCACATATCGAAATAAGAAGGATTCTTTATAATTAAATTGAAAACAAAATTTTGATTCTCATTGTTGCATAATAAAATCACTGTTTTTTTTCTTGCTTACGAAGTATTTTTATAAAGACTATATCATTAAATGTTTAGAGCTTCATTCTTAGCTTGACTTAATAAAATACTAAAATTAACTATGAAAGATATTGTAATAAAATTCTCTAACAATTTTCTATTTAAAAATAAAATTGTTAGGCATATATATCATTCCTCGCTTGCATGTATAGCTGACAGGGTTGAATTTTTCCTTTGACCAAGTAACTGGAAGCTTCCTTGATCGATTTGGTTCACGAAGGTAGGAAGGAATCATGGAGTGCATTGATTTCTGTCTTCCCATATATTTCTCACTCTAGCTAGCACCTTAGAACCTATGAAACAATGGACTTAGTTGTAGAATTAGACATTAGTTGTAGAATCATCCCAATCCGGTAGCTAAAACAAATATTAGACTAATAATAAATAACATTATTAACTTATGAAATATAAGACTTTCATATACCTACCATGCCATATATTTTGTGATTTCTTGCCCATTCAGTGATTATGATGATAAAAAAACGAGTAAAAAAGGTGGAAAAAGGGTGTCAAAAAAGAGCAATTATGAGGCTCAACATTCCCCCACACAGAGGTCATTGCATGTACTCATGCAAAAGTCCAAAACTGATAGTCTTTCTCTGTCACTTCACTCCTTCAGAAGCTTGAGCTAAAACATCCAAGTTTGTTTTCATTACCTTCTTCTTAGCAATTTCCATCATAAGCTTCTTCATAATTTTTTTTTATATCAAACTTATGACCTTTCTCCTGAGAGACTTGTTCTTATCCTTTAAATTTTTGTTCTTTTGATACCATAAGCCTAGATGCAACAAAAAGTTATCATTTTTGGTTCTTTCAATTTCATTTTACAGCTTTAATCTCTCATCTTCCTGTTTTAGATGTCTGTTCAGTGTCTCTAATTCAAAAATTTCTTGCTTCAAAGTATTCACAATTATAGGTTCTTATGGACTGTAAGACTGAATTTATTTTCCTTGAATTGAAGAAGAATATGCCTTCCCTATAGCCCTTTTCTCTAGAGAATCAATATAGTCATATATCTCCTGCTATATTGGATCAATCTCTAGTGTTCTTCTCACTGGATTATCAATTGGTGATGACACTTGTGATAAAGTTGGTGATGGAACCTCTAGTTCCTCTTCCTCTCCCAGATTAAAAAACTCCATGAATTGTTCAGATGAATCCTTTACCATTTTATTAAGTCTTGCACTTCTCCTTATGGTAGTTGAGAAAGGAGTTTGTTTTTGAGTTTTCATTTATTCTGTAGTGGCCTTATTTATTTCCTCTATTTTCTCCCTGGGTGCATTTTCTTCTTTCTTACTAACTTTCTTTCTTCTAAAAATTTTCTTCTTTAGATTTTCTAAAATATTTGCAAGAGGAAGTTCTATTGAATGTTTCTCTGGTTGAGGTGGGTTATTAGTAGGTTTTTCAGACAATTTTCTTCTACTTATCCTTATCTTATTGCTACTTGGTTCTCCTGTCTGAACTTCTTTAAAATGATTCCTAATTAAGAAGTTTTGCGATTTATATCCTAGATTCTCAAGATGATCTTCAATAAGCATATTTACAAGGCCATGATGATATAGAGTGTTTTCAATGGGCTGAAGTTTTCTTTGTATATTTCCATACATCTTTTGTAAGCTATTAAGTAGAAAATAGGGTAAATTGATTTCATTTCCTTCAAGAACCCTCATATGTAATGAAATTCTAAATTACTAACAATAAATTCCTCCATTTACCCTTTAGAGTTGTGCTTGTAATACCCTTTTTAAAAATAATAGTAGCCATATCAGGATTATTTAGAAATGCCTTCCATCATTCCCTTCAATACCCTTTTTTCTGAAACACATTTCACCAATTATGGGTAGTTGAGTCACTTCAGGCATGAAGAAATCTATCACTACAATTTTGATGTCCCCAATTTATGCTTTAGTTCCATCAAAGGTCTGAGAAAAAAAATTGGTTACCTCGTTGTCACAACCATCAAATTTTTCTATAAAACCTAGCCATTGTGCTTTCTACAACATTTTCTTGACCTGTGGGTAACCTTCCATAAATTTCTTTCTGTTTGGCTCTACTATAACAATGACTCCTACGTTACGAAAGTCTCGCTTCACAATTGCTTCTTTGACAGGGTTTTAGAATGGTATTGGGTTTAGAAATGTGAGTATGAATAAGGGAGTGAAATGGAAAATGAAGATGAGTGAGATGACTTAGAGAAATGAGTGAAATAGCTCTTTAGAAACAACGTATAATGGAAACGAGCGAGCATAATTATCAATGAAGCAGGGTTTCAAAAATGAAGTGTTTGCATGATGATGATGAATATAAAATGGGATTTTCAAACTAAATTCATTGGTATGACATGATATTTATAACTCAGTATAAAGTTAAACACTAATCATTATTTTGAATGGAAGTACAATGTCTATATTATTTAATAATGTAATTTTTTACCTTTATTATTAAATCCAACATTTGCATACCTTTGACTTGTGATTCTAATGCTTGATTATTCTTGTGAGATTTTCTTTAGGTTCCTCCACTGTGGACTTGATCATTTCCTTCTGCTACAATCTTCAATCATTCCAATTGGTGATTCCTGTCAATATTAGTTGCAAATTTTCATCAAAGTTGTAGATTCTCAACAATTGTATAGCTACTTATTTTGAAAATAGAAAGAGGGACATAAAGAAAATGGGAATTAGAATAGGATTCAAAAATAAAATTTAGGGTGCCAAAATTACTTGGTTTTCGCCCTAGATTTTCTATATAAACATGCACAAAGTTGTTTTTATGTTTTTATAATTTATACATTTTATTTATTTATTAATTAAATATATATATATAAGAAAAAAATCTTACCAAATCAAGTTGGAGAGGAAGGAAAATCCTTCATAATCATCTTTGAATCAATATTTTCTTATACATTTTTAACAAATTCCTCCTTTATCAATGGCCTATGATAAATTCTCAATCGATGACCCTTTACACGGAAGGTCACTCTTTCTTCATCAATGGTTCTGATCCTGACTGCTCCATTATCAAAGACTATTTTAATCTCATAAGGCCCAAGCCAATGAGTTTGAAAATTTCCTTCAAAATTATTAAACCTTGAGTCAAAAAGTAATGCCTAATCTCCTGGCTAAAATTTTATTTCCATTATGTATCTGTCATGCCATCTAAGTATTTTTTGTTGACTTATGTTGGTTCTTTGAATAACATCATGTCTTATCTCAACTAGTTCATTCAACTACTCTATTCTTTGTTTATGTGCTTCGGCTAGATCAAGACCTAATTTGACTACTGTCTTGAAGGTCTTCACTAAAAACTCAATAGGAAATAAGAGTTGCTTCCCATAAACAATTTCATAGTGAATATGTCCTATAGTATTTCTCCATGTGGTACGGTATGCCCATAAAGCTTCTAGAAGCTTTTCTGCCCAGTCTCTTCCATGCACATGAATAGTCTTGGTAAGAATTGCTTCAATTACTTTATTGGTGGATTCCACTTTCCCATTTGTGTGTGGATGATATGGAGTGGACTTTTGATGTTTGGTTTTATATTCCTCCATTATCTTTTGTACCAACTTGGATTTAAATTGATTTTCTTGATCTATCACAATCTTCCCTTGGACACCAAAATGAGTAAAAATATCCTCGAAAAGAAATGAAACTACAACATTTTCAGTTGAAAAAGAAGGCGCTTTAGCTTCTACCAATTTCGTAATATAATAAGGGCAAATAAGAATGTACCTTTTTTGTTTGGATGGTGGATCAATTGGACCAACAAAATCTAGAGCCCATTTCTCAAAATGTTCAATGAGTACCTAAGATTGCAGAGGCATTTCATATGAAGGAACAAGTTTCCCCATTCTCTGACAATTCTCACATCTCTTTACATATTCTTTGGCATCCTTGAAAAGTGAAGGGAAATAATATCCTAAGAGAAGGACTTTGTAAGTAGTTGTTTTTCAGCGAAGTGTCCTCCACATGGTTCATCATGACAAGCTTTTAGTATTTTTGGAACTTCATCTTCTCTGACACATCTTGAACTGATCAGATCTGGCCTTGTTTTGTACAATTCTACATTTATCCAAGAGCAAGATGCACTAATTTGAATTACCTTTCTTTTCTCTCTGGGAGACAAATATAATGATAACTTCCCTGTGTCCAAATAGTTAGCAATATCTGCAAACTAAGGAGATTTAGTAGATACTGCAAACAAATATTCATCAGGAAAACTTCCTTCTGCAGGTACATCATTATTCTAATTTTGAATCCTAGATAGAAAGTTAACAACTATATTTTGTTTTCGAGGTCGATCCAAAATAGTAATATTAAATTCTATAACAACAATAACCATGTTGTAATTTTTCCATTAGTAATTGGTTTATTCAATAACTACCTAATTGCAGAATGATCTGTATGTACAAAGGTTTCATAGCCAGTGATGTAATTTCTGAATTTGTTGGTGCCATGGACAACAAATAAAAACTCCTTTTCTATTAAATTATAATTTAACTCTGCCGGAGTTAAATTTTAGTGGTATAATAAATGGCACAAGGTGTTAAATCCTTTTGTCCTAGTAAGACTCCTAAGGTTGTATTTGAAGCATCTATTGAAATTTGAAAAGGTAATTTCCAATTTGGCCCTCTTAGAATAGATGCCTCAGAAATATTTTCTTTCAATGTTTCAAATGATTTTTTGCAATCATAACTCCAATTGAATTCACAATATTTTGTGAGAAATTTGAAAAGTGGAGATGCAATTTTATAAAGTTTTCTATGAATCTTCTATGGTAACCAATAAAACCAAGAAAACTTCTAACATCTTGTTGACAAGTTGGAATTGAAAATCTAGAAATAACTTCTACTTTAGATGTGTTCACTCTAATTCAATTTCCTAAAATATGGTGTCCTAAGACAATCTCCTCAGTAAACATCACAAAACATTTTTCATGGCTTAATGAGATATTTTCTTCCTTTATTCTAATGAGAATTTTTTCCAAAATTTTAAGAGCTTCTTCAAAAGAATTTCTATAAACATAAAATCATCCATCTAAAGTTCCACACAATCATGAATTGGATTAGAAAAAATTCCTAAAACTTCCCTTTGGAACGTTGTGGGTGCATTACACAACCCAAAAGGAACTACTCGATAAGCATAGGTTCCCCATGGACAAGTAAAAGTGGTTTTATCTTGATCTTCTGGAGCTACTTGGATATCGTTATATGCACTAAAACAATATAGAAATCAAAAATATTTCTTTCCTACCAATGTGTTTGAAACTTGATCTATGAAAGGAAGTGGAAAATGATCTTTTAAGGTATCTTTATCCAATTCCCTATAGTCAATGCATACTCTCCATTTTCCATTGTTTCTAGGAACAATTGCCAATGGTGAAACCCACTAGATATCTGATATTGGATAAATGAAATTCACATTTAACAATTTTTGTAATTCCTCTTTCACAATTTCTCTCAAATTTGGGTTCATTCTTCTTTGAGGTTGTTGGATCGGTTTAGAATTTTATTCAATGTAAATATGATATATACAAGTATTAGGATCAATTCCTTTCATGCCAGTATATTCCCATGCATAAGAAGTGGAATGTTCTTATAACATCTTTATTAAATATTTTTTTGAAATTCTTTCATATTATTATTGATATTCAAAGTTTTTCCTTAGAATATTTCTATTGAAGAGTTTCCAAATTTTTCGATAGAATGTAAATATAATTGATGAGATGATAAAATATTCAACATTTTATTGTTGTTGAAAACTTTGATTAGATTCACAATATGAGGAAGACTCATTAGTTTCCATTAAATTCAAAATATAATCTTGTTCATCTATTTGTGAAGTAACAAATATTGCTCATATATCATATCGTAATCTATCCATTCTTCACTTTCTACTTCTATTGTTGTTTTTGCAAGAGGATATAATGTGAATTTGTTTGTTGAACTTCCATCAGAAATAAACATATCACCAAATCTACAACTTATAAATGCATTAGTTGTAGTTAACCATGGTCTTCTTACAACCAATGGATGTCCTCCTAAATTACTCTTGGGTGTTAGAATCATAAAATCAATAGGATACTCCCAAGAAATTAAGGATACAAATATGTCTCCTAATACATGATCAGGTTGAATAATAGATATATCTACTAATTGTAACAATGTATGTGTATATCGAAGATTAGGAAATTTCAATTGATTCATATTTTGTTTATTCATGATGTTTATAGCTGCTCCTAAACCAATCAATGTATTTGGAATTTCAATACCATTGATACATGTTTTCACAACAGGACTTCCTCGATCAAGTTATTTCTAGATTTTTGTTTTTCCCATCATGATATCTGCATTTTTTCCAGCTAATTGAATTCTTTTGATTTCTTTTCTCTTTCTTCCTAGTATTTTAATACTCAACTCCCTAATTGCCTTTGAAAAAGTTGGTATTTCCTTAATGACCTGTAGCAAAGGAATTTTAAGAATTCTTTAGTTCATCCAACATATCATAATCAGGCAATAAAATATGTTTTTATATCCCTTCATCTATTTTTAATCTTAAAGGAAAAGGTGGTTTTGAAACAGATACTAAAGTTTGTTCCATAATAGGAGTTGGAATGTTATCAGAATGTGTAGGGGTGACTTTTTTTTGAACTTTTTCTTTTTCATTGAGAGGATCCTCTTTTAGAGAGGCATTTTCTTTTTTAGATTCCTAAATAAAAACTATCGGGACTTTGTTTCCAATACTCTACCAGATCTAAGTTGTTCATTGTTTAGATATAGTGGAGTTATCATGTAAGTTTGGAAATTACTTCCTTCCATATTGTAAATAGGTTGTGAATTTTTATTATTATTTAGATTTGGAAGTGGTTGAGTAGGAAATTGATTCACTCTTTGTGGAAATTGTAATGAAAGTTGTGGATTTGGATTCTGAGGTTGAGTTGGTTGAACATGTTGAGAAAAATATTGCAATGGAAAAATAGGATAAGGTTGTTGATACTGAGGACAATGAGGATATTTGGCATAAGGATTTTTCCATCCTTGTGTGTAAGGTTGAGGCCAAGATTTCCAAGGCATGGGTGTGGTCCAATTGTTTTGTGATGGTTGTGCAAATGCTTGAGTGTTAAATCCATGAGTCATATTTAGCTGTCAATTTTGCCATGGTATCTTAGCAATGAAACAGAGGGAATCTATCTGATTTGGCAACATTTAGATAAGTTGCTTTAATACCTGGTATTGAAGAAAATTTGTTTTTATCATGATTTTCTTCACATATAGCACAAGTTTCTACACTTTTTAAATCAAGAGGGCATTCTCTCAGAGCATGTTTCTTTCTAAATTTGGGAAAAAATATTGAAAATCAAGCATGTTCATCATTTTTCTTGTTTTTCACTTTAAGGGTATCTATTTTCTCATTAAGACTTCCCAAAATGCCTATTTTAAAGTTGTGAACCAAATTATCTAATTCAACCCTACTTACATTCCTAGCTGTGTATTTATTAATCCTAGACATGAGAGGATCTCTTGGATTTTTCCTAGTTCTTGCCATACCTCTTGAAATGTGTATGAACAACTCAAAAATGTCTCCAAATGATAAATGAGAAATATCTCCCTTACCCATCAAATTGACAAGATCAATCCACTCATCTTTGATGGATTTTAATGATAGATATTTCAAAGTTTCTTCATCTAGTTCATGCATTTTAACCCATTTAACATTATAAGCAAATCTTTCAATGAAATCTTCAATATTTTCATCTTCTTTTTGCATCATTTTAAATACTTCATCCTTAAGATTATGGGGCATACAATAATCCTTATATTTATCTAGGAATGTAGTTTTCATTTCTTCCCATGTTCTTATAGAGTGCACTCCTAATCCCATGAACCATTTTAATGCTGCATCCTTAAGAGTTGTTGGAAACAATTTCAATTTTTGAGGGTCAAGAAAATAATCATAAGAACTACACAAGACTTCAAAGTCAAAGTGAAATATTTTAGGATCCTCACCTCTTAATCCATGAAAGTTTGGATGGATGGAGGGTTAAATGTTTTTCATTATAGATGTTGTATCTTCATCAAGGATAGGGAAACAAAGGGTTATGGATCTCCCCTACTTACTCCTTTATGCCTTCCTCCACCTATCCCTCTTCCTCCAACTCTATTTCCTTCTCTTCCTCCTCCAATCCTACATTGTTCACCGTTAACATTATGTACCTCCCCTTCCCTTTCTCCAACCATTGTAGATTCTTCAGAACTAATATAAGGTTCCAAAATTTGGTTTTCTGGTTCTTCTTGTAGCTCTTCTAGTTTTGGTTCTTCTACCAATGGTAAGTTAAAATAAGTTTCTATCCTCCTCTTCTTCACTAGGGATCTCTAGCTCTTGTCCTAGAAGTCTTTCTCCAGTTGAAGATAGGAAAACTACTTGTGTTGGCAATGTAGGTTCTTTTTCTTCTATTACTGCTTTGGTTGATGAGGTTGGTGAATCTCTAGGTTGGATTTCATATCTATGTACCTCAGGAAGTTTATGTTCATCTGCAAATTATGGAATATGTGTTTGAGTGGGTGGTGTGGCACCATGAGGACATGGTGGGGTGAGTGATGTTCCTCGAATTAAAATTTTACCTCTACCTACAAATCTAACTCTAGAATCTCTTTCCTTGTGCATATCAATTTTTTTTTTGTTTTATAAAAATAAAATACTCCTATTTACACTTCCCCAACAACGACGCAAAAATGTTTGGTAATTTAATTAACTTTAAATTACTTGCATAAATTATCGACTAGAGCTAGTAAACTGATGAAGTGTAAGTGCATTGTATGAGCTAGAATTCCTTGATTATTCACACCTCTAAATTAAATTGAGTTATAGAAATATAGATTCTAAATTAAGTTATTGGAATGCACACGAGGAGAGCAATTTCTCGTAGAAAATAAAAAAAATCGCACTCTTTTATCAACTACTTCAAAAGAAACTTTCACAACTCTGCATAAAAGTAAATCAATCCCACACTTATGAAAATCAATTGCACTCTTATAAAGGTTATATCTAATTATGAAATCCACACCAACTTATGAAAATCTCTGAATTATAAATCAATATCACACTTGTAAAATGAAATTTAACACAGAAAAACACACACTCTCTCTCTCTGCTATATGTCCGAATTATGCTTTGAAGGGAACTCAATTCTCTAAAGGAATCAAATCTTCTATCACACTAACAGAATCTTGCATGAAAAATCCAAAATGAATTGAAAATATATTCTCACTTGCTCAAAATCATAAATCACTCTTTCTTGAAATAAATCCTGTAATCAAATCCTTTGTTCTTAAGAATTACAATTTTAATCTAAATCTAAACTCTCACTACTGTTAATGTTACTCGTTAAACTCAATTCATGTGCTCTTAAATCAATAAAGAAAATTAGTTAACAAGACAATCACATTGTTGCTAGTTAACTCAAAAATCAACAAAGGAAAAGTATATAAGGAAATTCACTTAAAAACATAAAAGAACCTTACTACTTGAGGGGGCCCTCCACAAGAATATGGTCAGGAGATCCAATTGAACAATCAACCATGTATCGAAATAAGAATGATTCTTGATAACTTAATTGAAAACAAGGTTTTAATTCTCAGTGTTGCATAATAAAATCATTGTGTTTTTTGTTTCTTACGAAGTATTTTTATAAATCCCATATCATTAAATGTTCAAAGCTTCATTCCTAGATTGACTTAACAAAATACTAAAATTAACTATGAAAGATATTGTAACTAAATTCACTAATAATTTTCTATTAACAAACCAATTCGTTAGGTGTATATATTGTTCCTCACTCGCCTATATGGCTGATGAAGTTGATTTTTGCCTTTGACCACGTAACTGGAAGCTTCCTTGATCGATTTGGTTCATGAAGGTAGGAAGGAACCATGTAGCGCATTGATTTTTGTGTTCACCTATATTTCTCGCTTAAACTGGAACCTTAGAACCTATGAAACAATTGACTCGGCTACAAAATCATCCCAATCCAGTAGCTAAAACAAATATTAGACTAATAATAAAGAACATTATTAGCTTATGAAATACAATACTTTCATATACCTTCCACGACATAAATTCTATGATTTGTTGCCCATTAGTGATTATGGTGATAAAAAGGGAGTAAAATAGGTGGAAAAGGGGTGTCAAAAAGAAACAATTATGAGGCTCAACATTATGACAACGAAAATGTATGGCTCTCATCATGTTTTGGTCAATCATTGAATGTACAATGAATATATGGATTAATAGATGGTGATTCAGGTTTTATGATGAGGCATCAATTCTCCTTAGGGATTCTCAAATAACTATGAGACCCATATGCTTAGACTTATTATTTAAACCTATAGAATGCATATTGCTGACATGTTTGACGAAATTCCTATCATGGCTAGTAGGGGTCCAATCAAGTCCTTGTTCAATTATTTTATTTTGTATCATTGTTTTGACGTTACTTTTTATTTACAGAAGCTTCATGGAATTCTATTAAGTAGCCTAAGTCTTGGCCCTGAAAAGTGGCACAAAATTTGAAGTCACTGACATAGAATTACCTAGAAAATTCCCCAGTCCCACGCATGCCTTTCTATGGGAGCGAATGGAAGGTCCTAGTCACATGCATGCCCATTTCAAGGGAGCAAATGAGGCCTTAATGCAACAAAATGTCAGTTTGTCTCCAGGGTTGGTAACCTGGATGGGTCAGATGGCTCCTGGGGTTTCTGTTGCATGTGTGGAAGGTCAAGTTTCCTGTGTTTCGTTAGTTCATATTCCTTAATTGATACATATGGAGTTGATCATATCATAGTAACTCTATGTCCCATGTTTATCCCTGTTGGCTAATTACTTCAGTAGATGCGGGAAGAGGGTGCTACAAAGTGGTATTAGAGCATGGTTTTGTTCTCCTTGGGTGGTGTATGGTTTCCATTGCCCTTGGATAAATGCGTTGACATATGTACATATCGGTTTTCATATAGGTCCTTTTGTTTGTGGTCTATGTTCTTATTGTTTATGCATGGAATTGGTCATGATTGTAGTGGTGTCAATGTATGAGAGTTAATGGTGTCATTGTTGAATGTATTTTTTTGGGTGTATGCCAGCCATGCGTTAGTTATGTAGGTTAATGTTCATATGTTGTTATTTATACATTGGCATTGTGATAGTTGTCGTGTATGAGGTCATGGTATGTGGTTGGTATAATCGTTCATTGATAAATGGATAATGGTTGAAATCATGCTTATATGTTGATCTGATTATGTTTATATATATATATATATATATATATATATATATATATATATATATATATAATATTTATATATATATATATATAGATAGATACATATACATATTGTGCTAATTTGGTCTGTCTTGTGGATGGGATATCCTCCCTGAACTATACTAAGGTATGTTGGTTTGTTTATGATTTGGTTTAGCTGACATAATATACCTTGTAGGAAGAAGATATCAAAGATGAATAGAAAGATGGTAGACTACAAATATTATCCCTATTAATTAGATGAGTATCATGGTGTTGGGAACTCTTTTGACTTAGCAAACACATTGAGGAATTCAATGGAAAAAATAAGGAGTTGCAAAGTAGATAAGTACAGAATCATGTAGGCACAGAAGAAACAAGCAAAAGTCAATGCAATAATTATATAGAGTTTTTCAGAACTGCAGAGGTAGGGACCACTTCAGATCAACTATGGATAGGAGGATGGGACTAATGGGGTATATGGTATGATATCTCGTAATGGGAATAAGTCGTATAGAGATGACACAACTAGGGACAGTAGGTTCCTGGGTACACCGAATAGGAGAGGTGATAAACACATATACTATTCTAGTTTTGGTTCTGACAAATATCATGGTCATCATTATCTTCCTTATAGGAGGATTGATAGGGGATATTTTGCGAATGAGTTGAAGAAATCAAATCCACCTACATTTGATAGGGAAATGAAGAAATCATAGGATGCAGGAGCATGGTTGTTTGGAATGAATAATTTCTTTAGGATACATGCTTACTCACAGAGCATGAAGGCTAGAATAGCTACATTTAGTCTTAAAGGTAAATAAATATATGGTGGGAAGATGTAAAGGATGTTAGAGATATTTATGAGGAGGAGCTGACTTATTATGAATTTTCAAGAGACTATTCAGGAAGAAGTACCTATTGGAGAGGTACTATGATGACAGGGAAAAAGAGATTTATGAGCTATAGATGGCATCTATGACTGATGAGGAGTACACTAGCATAGTTTTAGAGTTGTTGAGGTATGTGCCTTACCTCAAGGGGGAGAAGGCCAAGATTAAGAGATTCATTAGTGGGTTTTTGATAGAATTTAAGGATAGGATTGCATTTGATGAACCTAGATCATTGGAGGAGACCATCAGAAGCTAAATCATTGTTGTGAGCAATCAAAACATAGATCTGAGACTAAACCAGAATGGAAAGGTAATAATAAGAATAAAAGAAATGGGACAAGAAATGAGTAAGGATTTAAGACCCAATTAACTAAGAGAATACAACAACGCATAAGAAGTTCAATGCATCTGAAGGAGGATAGGAATTTTAGTCTAAGAAGGATAAGGGTGATGGTAGGAAGCTCATACAAAGTTGGACTTGTGGAAAATACAATTGTCAGAGAGTTTTTCCACAACATTAGGGTGGTACATCGATGACTTATAGTGCCCAGGAGGGAGAGACGATTTGGGATATTGGACAGAGTGTTCCTAGGATCTATGGAGTGTTGGATAACATGCAGGAAGATCATCGAGCATCTATTATAGAGATGGACAGTAAGTTTTGTGATCAAGTTATTTCTATTTTGATTGGCCCTGAATCTAATTATAGTTATGTTTATACTAACCTGGTGGATAAGTGAGGTTTGAATAAAGAAGTGCATGGAGAGTCTTGGTTAGTGAAGTTGTCTATAGATACAAAGAAATGAGTTTAGCGTTGGGTACGAGCTTTCACATTTGAGTTTAATGGTATGCCTACATCAACACATTTGAATGTATTGTCATTAGGATCAGAGAGTATGATTTTGGGTATGGACTTGCTATATCTGCATAGGAACAAAGTGGATTTTTATGACAAAGCCCTTGAGTTTTTGGATGATAATGGAGAACAAATAATCTTACAAGGTAAGAAGAAATCAACATTAGTTAGGATGGTAACAAATATGTAGGCAAAGAAAAGGGTGTGTTTTATTTCCAGTGCATATTTATAGTGACAAAGGTAAGGAAGTTGAGGACATGGATGACTCGAGTAGTTAGCTGTTTTTACAATAGTTTCAGGATGTGTTTACGGCAAATATTTGAGAATTACCACCTCACAGGAATGTAGAATTTTCTATTGAGTTCATACCAGGGGAAACACCAACATCAAAGGCGCCATATAGGATGAGCACTGCATGGTTGGTAGTGATGAAGTTTTAATTGAAGGAAATGCTTAAAAGGGGATACATTAGGCTAAGTGTATCACCATGGGGTGCACTTGCATTGTTTGTGAATAACAAGGATGATACTCTTAGGTTGTGCATTGATTATAGGCAGTTGAACAAGGTGACCATCAAGAACATGTATCCATTGCCAAGGATTGATGATCTGTTTGATCAGTTGAAGGGAGCAACCATGTTCTCAAATATTGATCTGAGATCCAGATATCATCAAGTACACATCAAGGAAGGTGCTATTTACAAGACAACTTTTCAAACCAAGTACAAACATGATAAGTTTGATGTAGTTCCTTTCGGTTTGACTAATGCTCTAGCTACTTTTATATTCTTAATGAATAATGTGTTGCATCCTTATTTGGACAAATTTTTTATTGTATTCATTGATGATAATTAGTATATTATAAAAATGAAGCAGATCATGTTGAAAAATTAATAGCAGTATTGAGATTGCTAAGAGAGCATCAATTGTATGCTAAGCTTAACAATGCGGTTTCTTTTCGACATAGGTATAGTACATGGGACATGTTTTTCCCAAGGAAGGCATAGAAGTAGATATAGAGAAGATAAGGGCTATCATGGAGTGGGAAGATCATAGGAATGTGGATGTTGTAAGATCATTTATGACGTTAACAGGTTATTATAGGAGGTTCATCAGGAACTTCTCACAGATTGCATATCCCATCGCATCATTGTAAAGGATAGGAAAGAAGTTTGAATGGACAAAGGAATGTGAATCAAGTTTTGAGAAATCGAAACAATTGTTGACACTTGCTCCAATGATAAAGATTATAGACTGAGACAGAGAATTTGTGGCATGGATGGATGCTTTCAAAAGAGGACTTGGTGGAGTTCTTAAGCAGGAGGGATAGGTAGTATGCTATGAGTCATGGAAACTGAACGAGCATGAAAGAATTATCTAACATGTGATCTTGAGTTGGCAATGATCATCCATGCATTGAAGATCTGGAGGAACTATCTTCTTGGTAGGATTTTTGTACTAATGAGCGTTCATAGTGGATTGAGGTATCTATTTGGCCAATCGAATTTGAATTCCTGGAAGGCTAGATAGCTGGCCATGATTAGTGAGTTCTATTTTGAGATCAACTACATTAAAGGTAAAGAGAACAAGGTTGCATATTCTCTTAGGAGGCGGATACAGGTGAATCACATAATAACTATGCATTTTTATGGGACATATTTATAGACTCAGATCTTACAGGAAGGTCAACAAGATAACAAGTACATGGAACTCAGGCATAGGTTACAACAAAGTATAGGTACAAGCACAGGTACAAGTGCATAGGATGTGGACTATCATCTCACATTAGATGGCTTGATCATATTTAGGGAAAGCATATATGTGCCAGATGACAGTGAGATCAAGAATCTTATATTGAGAAAGTTTCATGTGAAACCATATTTAGATCACCCGGGATACTAGAGACATTAACCACGGTGAAGAAGTTCTACTACTTTCGAAACTTGAAGAAAGAAGTGGTAGAGTTTGTTGCGAGATGCTTGGATTTTAAACAGCTAAAGGCAAAGTGTAAGCATATCAGTGGGTTACTACTGCCGATATTGATTCCACAGTGGAAATAGGAGGTAATTTCCATGGACTTCATCACCATTTTTTCGAGAACATCTAGACAACATGATTCCATCATGGTTGTGGTGGACATGTTGACGAATGTAACAGACTTCATTCCAGTGAAATCTACCTATTCAGCTAGTGATGTAGCATAGGCTTTCATCATATATGTAGTGAGGTTGCATGCTGTTTTGAAGAAGATTGTGTCAGACAAGGATGCTAAGTTCACTTCTAGGTTCTATAAAGGGCTATTTACAGGTTTGGGTACAGAGTTAGCCTTTATCACAACTTATCATCCATAGAAAGATGGACATACAAAGACGATTAATACAATATTTGAGGATATGTTGAGGATGTGCATGATGCATCACCAACAGAAGTGGGAAGAGTTTCTTCCACTCGTAGAGTTTTCTTACAACAATCGGTATTGGAGTCACTGAGGATGAGTCTATTTGAGGGACTTTATGGGTAGAGTTTCAATACTCCTATTAGTTGGAGTGATCCAATTAATAGGGTATTGACATGAGCAGATATGTTGGTAGAAATGGAATAGGAAATGTAGGTAATCAAGAAGAATATAAAGGAAACATAGGATAGGAAGAAAATTTATGCAGATCAGAACAGGTTTTTAAAGGATTTTCAAGTTGGGGAATAAGTGTACTTGCACATCAGGCCCAAAAAGATATCCTTATAGATTGGATCATGTGCAAAGATGGCACCTTACTTTTGTGGACCTTTTAGGATTATTGAAAGGATTGGACCAATAGCCTATCGACCTACACTACCTCTGATAGTGAAATTCCATGATGTTTTCCATGCGTCATTACTTAAAAAGCATGTTAAAGATGTTGATCATGTGATTCACTGGTCTGTATTGTAGGTGGAGCCATAAGGAAAATTCATGCCAAAACCTCAATGTATATTGTAGAGAAATATGCTCATGCTCTGGAACCACAAAATCAAATAGGTTAAAATGTATTGGAAGCACTTCTGGCCTGATGAAGCTACATGGAAGATGGTAGATCAAAAGTGTGCTATGTATCCTTCTCTATTCACCTATTGTGTGAATGTTTTGGTATATGCTTTGGTATATGTGTTTGTGTGTTGTTTTGGTTTATGTACATATGGATGTAAATAGTGCCATGAGTTGTTTTATAAAGCTCCAATAATCGGTATGGGTGTCATGTCATTATGGTTACCATGTTGTGATGTTGTCATGTTGGTTTTATTCTGAGAAGGTTGATCATTGTAAATATTAAAATGACCTAAGTTATAAAGCTCCATGGGTAGTATGCTTTACTTTCTGTAGGCTTCTTGGTTGTAGGCATCATTGACCACTGAGGATGGTGTTCCCCCAAGGGGAAGGGTTCTGTAACAACCCTGAGCAAAAATCCATGTAATAAACGTTAATAAAGGAAAAATAATAACCATGGTCACGGGTCACATATTACAAGATGAATGTTGGTCAACTCATCCTAGTGTAGGTGTGCATTTAGTTTATTATGGCTATGGAAATTGGCAAAGGAAATTACAAAGGATTTGGAAAGGCATGATGAATTAATAGGCATTTCATTTATGAAAATAATAGAAATTAGGAGAAAAGGATGGTGAAATGTCATAGGTTGCATGTGAGGAGGAAAATGAAGGAAAATAATGGAAAGTGATCAAAATAGAAGCCTCATTAATAAAAAGGCTTCTCAGGATCAATTCACATACTTTTGTCAGTCCAGTTTTGGAGCTCTCATTCTATTCTCTCTCTCTCATACTCTTCGACACTTAGAGTTTTCTTGGAGCACTCTTGGAGAGTGTGGCATAACTTGGATTTGAATCGATAAGGTGAAGGAAGAGTAGGAAATCATAAGAGGACATCGGGATCAACATCTACAATGAGTTTTTCTTGCACGCACCGAGTTGCGTGTATTATTTCCTTACTAGTTTTAGCATCCATGTGGTTTATCAGTCATGATTTTTCATTGGAATAGAGAGTTTCCTAGATTGATAGTGTTTTTTCCTAGCCTTGCCATTTCCTCGATAGCCATGGTGTTGTGGGAGTCTTTCCCTTTTTCTTTCTAGTTGGTTCTCATTTTACTTTCGCCGTGGGTTGATTTATTAATTCCTAGAGCCTTGGTTGGAAAAATAATTTGGAGCACTATAACAACTTGGATTGAGTTATTAGTCATGGAGCCTTAGTTGGAAAAATTCTCTATAGCCCTTGGTAGGTTGAGTTACTAGTCCTGGAGCATTAGTTCGACAAATTCTCTGGAGCTTGGCAACAGTTGTGGGTTGAGTTACTAGTCCCGAAGCCTTGGTTGGAACAAACAATTTGAAGCCCTGGAAAACTTAGGTAGAGACCAATCTATTGATAGTAGATGATGTCTCACCATGAGGTGGAATCACTGGTTGAGGGTTGTGGTGGTTTGGACTATGGAAGCCTTGGTTTGATTTTGACAAATTTGTTCTCTGAGATCCCACATTCATGCTTGGAATATGGCACGAGGGTGATTGGCTGAAGATAATTTTGGTTCATCCAATCTATGGTCGGGTGGAATGTGGAAATCCCAAACCTAGTTGGCCTTTTCATTCATCCATAAGATCTCTCTTTCTCCCTGGTATTTTATGGGTAAATGTACTTGTTTATATGTGTCTTATATGGATGTTATATCCTTGAAATTTTTGTTGTTTATATGCTAGTTATGTATGAGTTTTATGACAATGAAAATGTATGGCTCTCATCATATTTTAGTTAATCATTGAATGTACAATGAGTATATGGATTTTTGATGGTAATGAAATTTTTGTGATGAGGCATCAATGTTTCTTAGATATTCTAAGATAATTATGACACACCTATGCTCAGATCTATTTTTTAAACATGTATAATGCATATTTGTGACATGTTTGACGAAATGCCTATCATGGCTAGTAGGGGTCCAATCAAGTCCATGTTCAAGTGTTTTCATTTGTACCATTTTTTTGATGTTACTTTTCATTTCTAGAAGTTTCGTGGAGTTCAGGGTAGTGGCCTAAGTCCTGGCTCTGAAAAACTGGCACAAAATCTAGATTCACTAGCACAAAACTACTTGGAAACGTCCCCAATTACATGCATGCCTTGTTGTGGGAGCAATTAGAGGGTCCCAATTGCATGCATACTCATGTCAAGGGAGCGAGTGAGGATTTAATGCAACAAAATGTCAGTTTGTCTAAGGGGATGGTCACCTAGATGGGTTGGATGGCTCCTGGAGGTTTAGTTGCATGTGTAGAAGGTTGGTTGGCTATGTTTTATTGATTCCACTTTCTTAATTGATACATAAGGAGTTGAATCATATTATAATAATTGCTCGTCACATGTTTACCGTTTTTGGATGATTACTTGGGTAGATCTGGGAGGAGGGTGTTACAGGCTCATTGTACTCTCTACTGAATATTTTATGACAATCTAATAGAAGAAGAATGTCAAAGGGTTTCCCCCTTGGGGGGTTTCCCTAGTCTTAAACCAAATCTAGTGTCTGTTGTTAATGTGTTGATTGTCTCTTTTATAGAGAAAGAGATCAGATTTCACATTATGGTATTTGAAATATGTCGACGTTTCGAATCCCAAAGAGGAACCATCATCAGGATAGTGAGAAAGGAAAGAAGGGTCCAACAAAGGATGCATAAATAGATAAATGAAAAAAAAAAAAAAAAATCCTAAAACAAAGGCCTAAAAAGTCAACAAAAAACTAAAACACTAAAAAGCCTAAACTCAATTAAAATAAAAGAAATACAATAAATTAAAATGTAAAATAATTTTATTCTGATTTATTTTCTATGGATTAAATAATGAAATGATTATTATAAAAAAATCATAATTAATAATATTTATTACTTATAATAATCATGACTCATAATGTTAAAGGTTAAAAAATATTTTAAAATCTAAACTGTTTATCTTTTATATAATCTAATAATAGTAATCACTAGATCCTAAAATTATATAATGAAATAAGATTTTATAAATAGATAATTTCTAATTTAGGCATCTATGATCCATGAATATAAATGTAAGAACATCTTTCGGAATTAATCACATAAGATCTTTTAGTCGACGCGTTTTGAACCATCGAGTGTGCCTCATAATCAAATAGTAATAATAATTATTAATTTATAATAATAATTATTTTTCATTATAAATAAATGAATAATTATTATTAATAATTAATAATTAATAATAATTAATTAATAATAATTATGATTAATTTATAAATAAATAATTAATAATAATAATAATAATAATTTATTTATTTATTTAATTTTAATGATGAAGATGTTATAAACATAAACTTAATAAAGATTTTTTTTATAATTATCCTAAAGTTTAAACTTAAACTATTGAAAATTAATTTATTATTCCATTTTCAATTACTGTTTATGAATGGAAATATTAATTCTAATTGAAAATATTGTTAATTGAAGTGTGAAATTGGGCTAAAGTAATTGATTCAGCATAGAACAATCTTAAAAATTAACACATGTCACTCAAGCTAACTCATCCAAGTTGTCTACTGAAATGGAAATTCAATTTTTCTCTGTAATTTGACCAAAGCAAGTCAAAATGAGATTTTCTTTCTGCATTTTCAATAGTTGTATTACATTTATATGACAATTTCATTTTACTTAATTAACTTTTATTTATATTTAATTTTGTTGTATATAATAAAAACTTAGTACTATGCCACATTATATTTTATTTTATGATAATATTATATTAATTAATTAATTTTATGTTATATAAATATGTTAAAATGTTTTTATAATTTAAATATTTCTTTATTTTGAAAACTAGGTAATTAATGAGAGAGGGTGAATTAACAATTGTGTCTTTCAAGTGGCCAATTTCAAAATAATTTACCAATAGTTTAATTCTTTCTTTAATGTTTTAGCAATTTTTTATATGTGTTTAACAATTAATCATGAATTCACACAAAAATATACAAGCAACTCATGTAACATATTAAGCCACCAAATATAAGTGGAAACCCATAAGGGGGAAAATGACGAATTTTAGTTGGATGTAAAGACTTTAAGCATCCATTATGTAGAAATAACTCGAAAGTTACAGTTGTTAATGAAATCATACTAAATTCAATAAATAAATCTCTTCTACTAAATTATTTTGAAGGAAAACATACAATAGAAACACATGAAAACATTTAATCATAATGAACATGGTTTTTACTGGGAAACCCAAAAGGGAAAATCCCCTCCTTTGTTTTTATTATATTAGATGAGAAAAATGATCTATTACAATGACATCCTTGAAGCTCAATCTAGACTACAATATTGATCTCCTCCTGAGTTTGCTCTAGAAAATACTAAGCCTACACTTGCTCTTCCAACACTTTCTCTTCCTGCACTTACTCTACCCCACTCTTTCTTTGTCTACACTTGTGTTCCTCCACCCGTCACCTACACTTGATCTTCCTACACTTGTGTTCCTGCACTTGCTCTACCTAGACCCACATTCTTGCATTCACTTTTCCTGCACTCACTCCTATTTCATTGCACAATCCCGAGGAAATTAGCTCATCTGAT
Organism: Pinus taeda; assembly: GCA_000404065.3. Taxonomy (NCBI): domain Eukaryota; kingdom Viridiplantae; phylum Streptophyta; class Pinopsida; order Pinales; family Pinaceae; genus Pinus; species Pinus taeda. The sequence continues at coordinate 55,472 of APFE031622665.1, forward strand.
ACATCCAAAACTTTGTACACTCAAAAATATACAATAATAAATATAATTATGCATTTTCCTTCCACTCAACTAGAAAATTCAAATTGCATGCACGACTAGGGCTATTTTTCGTTAATTAACTAGGTAACTGAGAGATCAGTCAGTTAACAACAATTACAACTACTCAACTAAACTCATTCTAGCACTATTCATGACTAGATCTTCGATAACTTAGTTTCACTAACTATAACTCCACTATATTTCTAGATCTTAGCAATCAACTCATGCACAACTCTACTTCTTTCCCACAAAATTGAATTGACTGAATTAACTAAGTGACTTGGTCATGTCATTGTTGCTAACTGCAACTCAAGTCATCTTGTTCATGTTTAAATTTGAATTTCTACATTTGGCTAAGGCACAGTGAAATGAAGCCTTTTCTTGTTATAGTTTAACACTCCCTCTTAGCAAGAAAAGGGTTCTGAGCAACCATAATATTGTTCCTCTATAGGAATGTAATATAACACAACTAACACTCCCTCCCATTGTTGTTATTGCTACTACAAAAACTACAACTGAGAAGCATCTAAAATATTGAATCAACTGTGTCTTTATGATGCAACTGTCTCCTCAGTCTTTGACTATTACAACCTCTACAACTGTCTCTCAAGATATGACTTCACCAATAAGCACTGATCCTTGTACTAGTGAGTACTGTGCGACCTTGTAGAAAGGTTAATGATCCATGAGAAGAGTATACTGCAATTGTTGTTTCTCTCCTATGGACCCTGCCTAAATATTTGCAACTATGGGACTAAGTCTCTACATCGCCTCACCTCACTCCTGGAGGTATGGTTGCATACATGATGAAATATACCTGTATCTTGTAAGTAATTTTAACTCGAACACCAATTTGTTTTACTTTTCTAGTAGCAACATGCTTCAGAGAAGCCTTCCAAGCAATGAAATTAAAAGTTCCCTCCAATGCATTCTCAAGCCTCAATCCATAGAAAGACATTGTACCTACATTGAAGAAAATTCCTACACCACAAATCTTCTATTCAAATTTTCTTTTGAGATATAATATATAGAACCTTGCTTCTATGTATTTTCCAATAGCTCTGATACCATGTATAAATAAGTAAAAATTTGTAGCTACTATCAAAATTAGAGTGAAATAAATAGACACAAATTTCTTCTACTAAATTCTGCGGAAAGAAAACATACAATAGAAACACATGCAATAATTTAATCACAATGAACACAAATTTTACTAGCGAACCCAACTGGGAAAAACTCATCTTCTGATTGTATTATACCATATGATAAAAATGATCTATTGCAACGACAAATTCAATCCTTGAAGCTCAATATGCATTTCAATAATGATCTCCTCCTAAGTCTTCTCTGGAAAACACTAAGCCTACACTCGCTGGGCCTCACTCTCACTCTTCTTACACTCGTGATGCCTACACTCACTCTACTTGCACTCGCATTCCTACACTCACTCTGCCTACACTCACATTCCTGTACTCACACTGCCTACACTCATGCTTTCTACACTCGCTCCTATTTCCTTGCACAATTTTGATGAAATTAGCTCATCTGCTACCTCCAAAACTCTGTACACTCAACAATATACAAAAATAAATACAATTCTTCCTTTTCCATCCAATCAACTAGGGAATTTGAATTTCATGCATGACTGGGACTACTTTTAGTAAATTTACTAGTTAACTAAGAGAATAGTGAGTTAACAACAGTTACAAGTACTCAACTGAACTCATACTAACTCTATTCATGACTAGAGCTCAAATAACTAAGTTTCGCTAACTATAACTCCACTAGATTTATAAATCTTAGCAATCAACTCATGCACAACTCTACTTCTTTCCCATCAATGTGAATTCACTGACTCAACTAAGTGACTTTGCCATGCAACTCTTGCTAACAACAACTCAAGTCATTATGTTGATGTGGAAATTTGAATTTATCCAATTGAGTAAGGCACACGTCAAATGAAGCTTTTCTTTTAAATAGATTTTGTAGGCTTCTACCTACATGAGGCTTCAACCTTTCTTTTCTTCTACAAGCTACAACTATCTAGGGGCACCCACTCCCTCCTCATCAAGATCCAACCTTCTCTTTTTCAAGATACGAAATAAAAGGAGACAACAATCCTCTGATATTACAAATTTACTTTGTTGGTTTACCTTCTCTCTGTCTTTGTTCTAAAATTTGTCCCTTTCAGCAGGAGCAAATCAGATTTGATCTGCTTTTCAAATACTACAAATAATTTTTGAAACAAGTATTGAGTGTTTGTGTTAGCAGGAGCATGGCCCAGAATTCTATTCGCCACTTTCTTTGGGGACTTATTAAAATGTTTGCCAATGTATATCGGGAGATTGTTTTTTGAATATCACCTATACTCTCCTGAATCAAAGACAAAAGAAATGTATGATAGAATTTTTGTCAGGCATCAATTAGAACAAGCAGTAGGGTGTTTAGAGGAAGATAAAAAATATGGAATGGCTATCCTCGTCCATCAATGAGAATGAAATCAAATTTTGATTGCAGTTATTTCAAAATATTCTCCTTATTTGATAAACCATGAAGAAAAAAATAAAGTGAGTGGAAACAAAAAACAATGTATGCTTCCCTATTTTTTCCAGTATCATATGTTTTAAGATGTAGAAAAAAGAAGAGTTAATTATTACATGGAAAGGGAAAACATGTTTGAAAATGTGGATGTTATAATCGGTTGTAGCATATGCACTGCACAAGACCATGAATGATCTGATTTTCTTTGATTTTCTTCTAATCTCACCTCCAACAATGTGCTTCTTCTTATGCTCAAAATTTGTTTTGTTTTCTTATTTACCATTCTCTCCATCCATTTCCTTTCCAACATATCGGGATCAGTTAGATCTTCTTAGACAACTAATCCTTGGGATTAAGTTTGTGTTATGGTGAATGGTTATTAGAGTCCAAGAAGACTGAGAAACAGAATCCAACATTTTCATGATTGTATTTATACATGTACATTTTTATTTTTATTTGAATTGAGTTGAATATATTTTCCACCAATTTTTTTCTAACAGTGACATCATAGCGTGGTTAATATGCTTTGTTAATTAGGGAAGAGGCACTAGTTTTGTGGCCTTCTTGACTGCTCTCTTTATCAAAAGTTGGTCTTCAAACCCTGGCATGAAGATTTTGGTAAAGAACGATGAGATTGCATTGAAGGAGGTGACCTTTTGGCTACGATTTGTTGAAGGAGGAATTTGCATAAATGTCTCGCATGGATCAACATCAATGCGAAGGTGATCGTTGACATCACATAGTCTCCATGCAAATAGATATTGCAATGGTCGTTTGTTGGAGAAGTAATCGGATGAGGTTTGTATTTAGTGAATAACAATGTAGAAGATTGTGATAACTATGTCTTATTGATTTTCATTGTAAAGAATGCCCATGTAAATTGGGAGGTTACTAAGACAATGTGTGTACGAAGAAGATTTGAGTAAATTCTAGAGCACTGTAAAAATGTTTGAGGAAGAGTTTAAAAGTTAATTTAATAGTGTTAGTTGGTTTTAGTTTTCAATTTGAGAGGAAGTAGTTTCATACAGTGGAGGTATTGAAGAAATTAGTGAATCTGAATAATAATATGAAGTTAGTACCGCTATAATTTGAGTATGAGTGTAGGAAATATTTTCTATTTGTAGAAGCAATTTTTTAGTATTGTTTCACATTCATCGTAGTCTCTGTTCTGGTTCTATTCACCTATATTCGAAGGAAAGATCTAAGCCCTTCCATGGGCCTCATCTTTATTCCCTTGATATTTGTACTGAAATTTTCATATTATTTTTCTCTATGCTAAATGACGTACATTGTTGGGGATACTTTACAAGAGTCATTTTACATAGTAAACAAAGTGACAAATTAAATGTTAATTAATTGATATTTACGATCAAATGATTGATCTTAATAGTATAGGATGTGTTGCCTTCATAACAATGATTTCATTTTCGTAGGCTTCTACATTTTTAACGCTCTCTATAAAATGTTGATGGTTGGGTTTATTATTTTGATATAGGTTATTTTTCTTCTATTAAGAAAGAACACAAAGACAGGCTATATGTGTCCTCAACATAGTTCATAGATCGACGTTTTGATTCACCAACTACAACAAAAATATTGGTTCTAGTGGTGTAGAAAAATCAACCTATTTCATTGAAATTTGTTGCGACTCCTTTGCTTCTTTGAATTTGTCTCCACTTTTGGACTTTGTTGATTCCTACAATGATTTGAATCTTGTTACTAACACTACAATCTTTGATATTAGATATCACTACTGACTATGGGGTTGATTTTGATGAATACCTGGGTTCTTTGGTTGTTGATGACACTAGCTATGTTGGTTTGAAAACTGACAATGATCATAGTTTGATTCTTTGAAACAGAGAAACGAGGAGCCAACCTCGGTAAAAAGTATTATAAAATCCATGTTTTTTAAGATCAGTGTGTGTCTGTTGGATGTTGAAAATGCAATAAGAAATTCCTAAATTAATTTTTTCCCTGAATTAAATTAGGAATAAAATTGCAATTCCACGTCAGAAGGCAACTTATACAAGTTAACTAAGTTAACTTGATTTAGTTTGTTAAGTTAATTCATGTTGACCGTCTAACTAGAGTCATGTAGAGTGTCTTCTACTTTATAGGAAACCTGGTTGATTTTATTTTGAGTAGTAATTAGTTAATTTAGTTTAACTAAGTTAAAGTAAATTAAACTAGGTCGAACTGATGGAGGAACTAGTAGGAGTTTAGACAATGGGGTGTTGCTTCATGTGTTCAACTAGTTAACTAATGATCAACTCATAAATAACTCATGCATGTCAAATTTAAGAGTTGCCTAGTTGATATTGGATTTCAAGGGAAGTGTGCTATCAGTTGTCTAATTATCAGATTGTACATATGGTGCATGAAATTAGAGGAATGGCCTAAAGGAACTGCGCAATCCAATGGAAGAAAATTCCTATTAAATAGGGGCCTAATTCCTCATTGAATAGCGCAAGGAAATAGGGACTTCGGAAAGTAGAAAATTGGTTAAGTATGGGCTAAGGCTTATCTAGGAAGCAGTGAGACAGATAGAGATAATGCAGACATTGCTCAGGCTTGAGCAAAGCATTGTAATCTTCTCATATTTTTTTGATCTAATGCAATATACAAATAGGAAGGGATTTTCAGAAACAAACTTTCCCCTTACATAAATCTCTAAGCATATGTGATTGAATCTTGTCTCATGATTACGTTGTGATTTCTCTATCGATTAATTATTTCCGTTGATGAGTATAGTAGATTAAAGTCTATTTTTTAAGTAAATTACAATTAGTAATTTGAATCTACAAGGAATTTCTACATGGTATCAGAGCTAGAATCACTATAGAGCTAGATTCACATTATAAACCAGTCATTGAAGTCCTCATGTGCAATCATCATTGAATAACTAATGATCTATTAGGAGGCAAAGTTATGGAGCCCTAGTTCAGGGAAGATCCATAAGGCCTTATGTAAAAACTTCTTAATGGATATAGGAGGCTATTAGTGGGAATATTAGTGAGCCAACGTTTAGAGAAAAAAAAGGATTGTGATCATTCATATTGGTAGATTTAGGAGTAGCAAGATTTCCCATAGGGAGATCGAAACTCAAAGAGAATCTAGTTTCAGAGGGAGCAACACTATGGAAGCTATTACTTCAGAATTTGGAGATACCAGACTCATTATTGTAGTGATTATAGCAACAGTGTCAAAGAAGCAATAAAGCAGTGGAAATGACAGTATGAGTAGATGATATTTCTCCATGCATGTAGCTATACCTCTAGAAGTGAGGTAGAGCAATGTAGATCCTTAGTCCAAGAGTTTCAGAAAATTGGGCAAGGTCCATTCAGGTGTGTTTGTCTCATGGATCATTACCTTGCTATGGGGACCCATGATATTTAGTAGTAGGAGGATCAATGTCATTCAAAACTAAGGAGTGCATAGAAGTGTTGATAGAAGAAAGGGAAGCTTAGTAGCAGAGTTAGCAACAACACCGTTTTCCCAGTAGACAGTTGCAGATTGATTCAATGGTTTTTTATTTTTTATTTTTGGATAATTTTCAGTTGTAGATGTTGTAGTAGCAACAACAATAGTGAGAGGTGTTGTATGCAATACATTCCAAAGGTTTTGGATCTGGGTAGTTGTGAGTCCCTTTCTTTCTAACAGAGAGTGTTGAAAATGCAGCAATAAATTCCTAAATTAATTTCTTCCTTGAATTAAATTAGAAATAAAATTGTAATTCCACATCACAAGACAACTTGTACAAGTTAAGCTAATTTGATGTAGTTGGTTCATTTAATTCAATTTGAGGGTACAACTAGAGGCATGTAGAGTGTCTCATACTTTATAGGAGCCGTGGTTGACTTTATCCAAAGTTATAATTATTTAATTCAATTTAACAGAGTTAAAGTTAGTTAAACTACTTCCAGTTGATGGAGGAACTAGTAGGAGGTTAGATAGTGGGGTGTTTCTTCATGTGTTCAACCAGCTAACTAATGATTCACTCATAAATAACTCATGCATGTCATATATGAGAGTTACCCAGTTGTGATTCAAGTTCAAGGGTATTGTACTATAAATTGTATAATTATTTGAATTGTACATATGGTGCATGCAGTCAGAGGAAGAGCCTAAAGGAATTGCGTAATATAATGGAAGAAAATTCCCATTAAGTAGCAGCCTAATTCCTCATTGAAACAAAAGAAAATAGCGACTTGGTCTAGAAGAAAATTAGCTATGTATTGGCCAAGGCTTGTCTAGGAAGCAGTGAGATAGATAGAGATAGTGCAGAGGTTTCCTAGCCTTGAGAAAAGCATTGTAATCTTCTCATATTTTTCTGATATAATGCAATATATAGATAGGAAGGCATTTTGAGCAGCGAGATTTCCCCTTAGATAAATCTCTTAGCACATGTGATGGAATATTATCTCATGTTTATGTTGTGATTTATCAATCGATTAATTGTTTCCGCTGATGAGTATAGTATATTCAAGTCTATTGTTTTAGTAAATTACAATTAGAATTTTGAATCTACAAAGAATTTCTATAGTCGAGAGTTTTTACACAATTGCGTGGATTGTTAAATGTTTTGCATATGTGAAGCAACCAACAAATCAGAAAATTGATAAAGTGTATGGATCCAAGCATTGGCCTCCCTTCCAAGCATAAAGGGACAACCTAATGGGTCCAGAAGAGATAAGAAGAATTGTAGTTGAACAAGCATATTACACCCTTAATGGAACCCTTATAAGAGTATTTTCATCTTCGCCTTTCAATGTTGATGACCGCAAAGAGAAAAAAAAATAGGTATATAATTTTTAATTAAGTAAATCCAAATAAGTAAATAAAAAAAAGTCGAAGAGTAGGAAAGAATAAGGGTTATTATATATATAAAAACGGTAAATATGTTTTGTCGGTTGACAGCTCCAAGAATAGGTCTGGCTATTTATGGTCAAAGAATTAGAGTATTTGGGATGCATGAATTCTTAATCAAATAAATCTTATAAAGATGACATTTTGGCCCAGAAAACATATATAGTTACATGGTATGATAAAGGTCACAAGTTGAAATCCTTGTGAATATAATTTTGGAAGTTCTCATACTGAGCGAGAAGAGGACATAATTTTGTTAGAACATTGTTGAATTACTTTGTAAAACGGGTCTAATTTCGGATCAACCCAACACTCGAGATTGAGGTAAATGGCTCAAATTAAAAATGTATTATAAATATTAAATAATCTCATTAGTTTTACTATTGATGAAACTATAAATGTCAGCAAGGTAAGTCTTGTTGATATCAAAATGCATTTACATGATGCATTGGAGATAGTTGAATTTCTCCATATTGAGTCTCAAGTACATCAAGACAATATTAATTCCAAACAATAGTCGAAGAATAATGAATCCATTTTAGGAGAAAGATTCAATGTAGATAAAAATCCTGATGTGAAACCTGTTATAAGACCTTGGGAAGAAGTTACACATAACAAAAGTATAACTGGTGTTCGATATGGTAAGATGTTTATTTTTATGTGCCTTATTTTTATAAACTTATACAATTTCATAATGTTGGATTTCTGGATGGTGTTGTTCCATAACAAATTGATAGATGCTAACATTGTGATAGAGTTGGACATGTGAAAGATCAGTTTTTTGATCTCCACCCATGTGAGCATTGTGGAAAGCACAATCACCATTCAAACGAGGGTTCTAGAAAGAAGACTATTGCAAGATAGGGAATTAATTTTGGATCTATTAGTTCTTTGGATTGGTCTAAAACAACCAAGAAGTTTTACAGGTCATATCGAAGGATATGTTCGAGAGTATTGGTCATCCTTGCAATGATGAAGAGTTCTTCATCTTCTCACTATGTATGTGATAAGGGGGTAATTGATGGAATTGAGTTGGTATGTTAAAGGTTCCAATATTTTTCAAGTGATCCTGAGTGAGAGATCCATAAGTGAGCCTAAGCTACAACCTGTACCAATTAGAGCTAGAGTTGTAGCTAGAGAGACTTAAATTTTTGATGAATGATTTGTTTGTGAATGAGCACTTCCATATTCATAATTGTTCGAGGAACTACATTAATAGTTTTAGAGTTAGTGATGACCTTAAAACCATATTTTTTATTGATATGAGAACTACTATGAAGGTTCCAGACATGGGTATCATTTCTAGTTTTCTCTTAAAAGCCACCATCCTTGGTTTGTGGTCATCCTTAAAAATCATTTCTGAGAGACATTCAGCTCTCGGCTGAGATGCATTTTTTCATTTTAAGCTCTCATTCTTGGACTTTGATACATCCCTTTGGATTAACGGGGGAATGTTAAAGAATCAATCCTCGTGATTAAGTTTGTGTTATGGTGAGTGGTTATTAGAGTCCAAGAATAACCATAAAATAAATCAAAAGTTTATGTATGTAATTATATGTACATTGTGTACATAATTCTTTGACATCCATTCTTAATAAAGTTGATTTGGTTTCCAATGTTGTTGTCTAACATATCCAGAATTTCCAATTAGGTGAGAAAATGGAAATCCTCAGGGAGATTCTTTAGCACTTCATAATTATCTAGTGATAGAACTCACAGTGATAAGAGACATTGGAAGTCTCTGCATAATTCTTCAAGACTTGTGCACCACGATAGATCCAACTTCTCCAAGTACTTGAGTTGGCTGAAACATTCTAGAAACTTCTTTAGATTGTAACAATAGGCTAGGCTTAGCTTGATTAAACTTTTTGCTTCTCCAAATCGATCTGGAAGATTCTCTAGGTGATGACATCCATCCATTGTAAGTTTTTTTATAGAGGATACATTGCAAAACCCATGGAGTAGTTCTTTTAAATCAGTCTAAGATAAGTTGATTGAGTTCAAAAAATTGAACTACCTAATGCTGTTAGGAATATGGCTTAGCTTCATAGAACAATCTAAAGGAAGCTTAACAAGGAATTTTGACTTTCCTAAGCCATAAGCGAGAAATTTTAGACTTGTACAGATGGATACGTCCAGTAATCTCAATGATGAAATTTCCTCAATACTGGTAGGTAAAGCTTCTAGACTTTCACAGGAGTAAAAGTGGAGTTCTTGCAATGAGATAAGTTTTTCAAGATTTCTAGGAAGCACTTTCAGACTCTTACAGATGCCCAAATTAAGTCCTTGCAATGATATAAGTTTTTCAAGGCTTCTCGGAAGCATTTATAGACTTTTGCAGTGGAACAAATGCAGTTCTTGCAAAGAATTCAATGATCCCAAATCTTTTGGTAGATGCCTCAAACCATAACAGTAATTGAGTCTCAACACTCTTAGAGATCCAAGCGTTTAAATTCATTCTGGTAGTTCCTCTAGATTGATTCCAGCAAACCATTTACCCTATCTTCTAGCTTATCAGACAATCCTTTCAGTTATGCATTCCACAGTTTCAGTACTCACAAATTGTTGAGTTGCTGAATAC
>APFE031622665.1:77163-101859 GCA_000404065.3 Pinus taeda
TGTACCTGACTCTTACGTCAGTCTTGGTACCAGTCTATTAAAGGCTTCTTCCCTCATGGGTTGTTTCGCTCTTCAGTCACCAAAGGTTCCACAGTCGGTCAACATTCTTTCATCTATTCCTCATGAACAGACTGATCCATGGATCCTACCAGCTCCTTCAGACCTTGACACATACGGAGAACAAATGCCGCTATCACCATTTGAATTGGCCTACCAAGCCATTCAGTCTGCATCTGCATCTCCGATCACATTGGTTTCGGCAAACGGTACTATTGCCCCTCCCATAAACGCTCCTTCTCTCGATCTACTCAATCAAGTCCTACCTACGGACAAAGCTATTCAAGAAATCATGAGTTTAGGAGAGCGACCTTGCAACGATTCACACCATCGTGTTTTGATATCTGATTCGGACACGATGCCTCTTCAAATTCTACCGCCCAACATACTAGAAATCATTTCCTCAACCTATACAACCATCCAGACTTTGGAGGCAGAAGGAAACATGGGAGATATTTCAAAGACATTTCTCATTGATATTTTTGTCAAGACAAGCATCGTGGAAAACATTCAGATTGGAGCCCATTACAATCCTGAGGAAATTGCAAGATTCACCTGCCTATTTAAGGAATTCCGCTATGTATTCACCTAGTTTTATGAGGAAATTCCCGGCATAGATCTATCTATTGTGGAGCATGAGATCAAGCTTTACGACAATGAAAAACTTGTTCATCAAAGACTTTGACTGGTCCATCCCCGCAAAACGATAGCCATAAAAAATGAAGTAGAAAATTTGTTACATGCTAGTTTCATTTATCTTGTTCCTTTAACAGATTGTGTTTCTGATCCGTTTCATGTCAATAAAAAACAAGTAACCGTCCGTGTATGTGTCGACTATCAAGACTTGAATGCCGCGTGTCCTAAGGATAATTATATAACACCGTTCATTGATAAAATCATCGACGACTGCGCTGGTTGTGAATCATTTTCATACATGGATGGATTCTTCGGTTACAACCAGATTTCTGTAAAACCCAAAGACCAGCATAAAACCGCCTTTGTCTGCCCATGGGGTGTCTTTGTCTATCGAAAACTCCCATTCAGTTTAAAGAATGCTAGAGGAACTTTTCAAAGAGCCATGGACTACGCATTTCACGATATCAGGCATATCATTCAAGCTTACTTGGATGACCTTCCAGCCCATTCCAAGCAACAAACATAGCACCTAAACCATTTAAGAGCAATCTTTCTAAGGTGTTGGTTTTACAACATCTGCGTGAATCCACATAAATGTGGTTTCTTCGTCAAGTCCGGATGCTTACTTGGATTCATTGTCTCTAAGTTAAGGATTAAGGTTGATCCCGATAGCTTAAAGATAATTACCCAATAGCTCGAGCGAAAAGCAGGACCGGGAAGGAGTCTGGTCGCTGAGCTAAGAAATGGGCTCTATCTGAAAAAGTAGTATGCCTAGTATTGCACTAGGCATGTGCTTTGTAATTTTATGTATTCATAAGTTTTACTTCCCTTTTTTGGTGTGATTGGATTGTTTTGATATTTATTGGAGTACTTGTCCCATACATTCTTCTTGCAATATAGATGTCTTCATTACCCTTAGCATACGTAGGATACACGGATGGTGCTAGTCATCACACATGGCACATTGCATCAATTGCTTTGGTCATCTACACACCCAAGTCAGAACTATTTTTCTCCGGGGGTGTCTTTCTTGGTACCACCACCAACAATATTACCAATTACATGTCCGTAGTTTCACTTCTCACGGAAGCGTCATCAAGGGACATCTCCAATCTGGTGGTTAGGTTAGACTCCCAGCTAGTTGTTATGCAATTGACCAATCGTTATCACATTCATAATCCAACCTTGTTACGTCATTATCCAAGGATACGATGCCTAGAACATCAATTTGAAATAATCACATATGAACACATTCCTTGAGAATTTAATACGGTAGCTGATTCATTAGCTAACTATGTATTAGATTAGCATCTGTCTCATTCTTTATAGAAGCATGCATGAAAAGTAAAAATTTAATAAGTTAAAAATTTTACAAAAACATTAAAAAATTAATTATACATCAAAATACAAAAAATATCTGTATCTATATATATATATATATAATATATATATATTATATAAATATATTATATATATATATTATATATATATATATTATATATATATATATATATATTATATATATATATATATCAAAATCCAGTCTTTTCATATCGAGATATTCCAAAACTTGGATGGTTTCAGTACAAAATGGATAAAAGCCCAACTACAAACACTCATTGGCTACGCCAAAACACCTACTCAAAAGAGCCTATTTCTCCTGAAATGATAAAACTTAGCTAGCTATCCTTCAGAGAGGAACTAGAAACCACTCAGGTACACCAACTGTGTGCCACTGCATATGAACGAGAATATCCCTCATAGGAAGTGGGGGACACCCATGGTCAAGCCCTCTAGGTTCCTCAGAACCTCACGAAGACTATCGGCATCAACCCCTCTAGCAGATAGTTGGTCTCCTCGTCGCATATGGCGGGGTTCGCCCGCAGGTCGTAATCTCGCCACATCTGTGTTGAGCATAAAAAATTCATGTCACTACTTCTTTCACCGATAAAAACATTGCATAAACATTCAAAAGCTAAAAAATACTTGAAGTGATGTCAAAAATCATTCTCACCTTGAGGACCCCAATTGCTCCCGGGTGGTAGCATCAAGTCTGGGTCATCGGTAGAGTCCATGCCCTCATAAGCATAGTCATCAATCATCACAATTTGGCCACGAAGCCACTGGAAGAAATCTTGCTCGAAGAAATGCCGGATCGGTCCTCCTCCTATGCGAGGATCAAGTGATGACCAACAGCCCTGCCTCGCCTCCCTCGGATCAAGGAGACCTAACCTCATCCTTGGGTGCATAACAGGTACCCTGTCAAGAAAGAATGAAACTATGATAGTACCATGCCCAAAATTGTGTTGGGTACGATTCTTGCATGTCGTTAACTTTGCCTTCAATTGGTGAAGCATGGGTTCACACCAGTTGAACATCTGTGGCTGGACATAGTCAACTGCAAGCAACAATTAGGACTTTGTCACAACATGGGGACTCTTTGACCCCACCAAGCACACAATCAACCATAAAATTGCCCTCATAGACCTGGACCTTATCATCTCTATGGGGACTCTGTTGCTGACTAGTCCGCTCTTAGGGATGCAGTAGGATTGCATCAGCGCTAGGGTAGATCGTGGATCTAACCTACAATTGGTGAGGTTTTCCTGTGCCCCATAGCATGACAAACCAGTCAAAAATTATATGTCATCAAAATCAATAGCCAGCTCCCAATCTCCAATCCTGAACACTTGCTCGTGTTCATCCCAACACTGGATAATCCATCTAAATAAATCCCCCTTCCCTTTTATTAGCTCCAACTTTGCATACTTCAATAAACCATAGTGGCACAATGCAAGTGTGCATAATGGATCATTGCGCATCAGAAATTCCTAGCTATCATGGGCCCATTCTCTCCATAGGCTAGTCATTATGGCCTGAAACTTGCATAAAATAACCCTAAAAATAGTCAAAATGGGGAAATAGCTTCAGGAATCCTTGCATGAGGTTTTTAACTATGCCCTTCAGCTCTAACGCTCCCCCCAGTGGTACACAGGGAGGATTAACGCCCTCCAGTAATTTGTACAGAGCGTTTCACGCTCCCTCCAGGCCATTTAGAGGGCGTTAGTGTACAAACAGGGCTTTAAGGAACCTCATATCTGCAAAATTCCACCTCTAAAATTGTCAAGAAAGGTTAAGAAATGAATAGAGCAAAGTTTTAGCCTCTACCTGGGACTGACGGCATGTCAAATGGTTGCCTGGATCTCCTGCAATGGTCCACAGAAAATCTACTCCTCTTCAGCTCCAAAATGCTCTCACAAATTTCAAATAGAGAGAATGGTGAAAGTGAAGCTCAAAACATTTCTTTATATTTATTTTTGGAGACATGATTTTTTGAAATAATTAAAGAGGAACTAGTCCATTCTCCATGATTTTTTATCATGCATCAATCCATATGGATAGGAATTGCTTCTTTTTATACTTTTTGCGCTTTGATGAAAATATATTCAGGAATTAAAAGCAGTAAAAGCTGCATGCAATTCTCAAAGAGCGCTTTTATTTTATGGGATATCTTCTTGCTCTAGGAAATTGAAAATCCTTCAGTTTGTTATCATTGGGCTCGTTAAACACATACGACGATGGTCTGAGCAACTCTCTTTCGCTCTTTTTCTAGCTCATTAAACTAAAAAAGACCATTAGAGAATTCTTTTTAGGCGCTTTTTTCTCGCTCATTAAACTGAAGAAATCCCAAGTTTTCTCTCTAAGCTCGTTAAACATTTATAAAGATGACTCGAGCATAATTTTAGGTACTTTTCTCGCTCGTCAAACCAAAAAATCTCGAGTTTTTTGTCATCGGGCTCGTTAAAAATATACGGTAGGAACCAGAGCACTTGCTCTTTTGGGACCATTTCTCGCTCTTAAATAAAAAAATCCCCTAGTCTTTCCCCTCCTTCGGGCTCGCTAAATCTACAAAGGAGGAGTGAGAAGTTCTTTTGCCTCTTTTTCCTCGCTCACTAAACTGAAAAAGATACCTTGAGTTTTCTTCATTTTACTCGTTAAAATTTGATGAAGGTATTGAGTTTGTTGTCATGTGACTGATTAAAACTTCACGATGAAAAATGAGTTTAGTCTGTTTCCTTGTACTCGTAACAAAATGAGGTCAACATCTATTGAACATAGGTTTCTCTTTATCTGGATTGAATATATTAAATTACAGAAAAGTAACCGATCTGGGTATACTATTAACCTTTTCTCACACTCAGTTAACAACTATGACAAAGGGACCACCATCGAGTCATTCTTTATGATCTTTTTAGACTCTCTAAATATGAAAAGACCACCGAGTTCTCTAGTCTGGACTCATTAAATTACACAAACAAGATATAGAGTCGCTTTTTTTTCGATCCTTTTCAGACTCTCAAAACATGAACAAATCAATGAGTTTTCCTATCTGGACTCATTAAACTAATCAGATAGCGTATAGAGTCGTCCTTTTTGCAGTCCTTTTCAGACTCTTAAAACATGAAAAGTTCGATGAGTTTACCCATCTGGACTCACTAAACTAATCAGACAGAGAAAGTAGACAATACAACTGCATTCAATATTAGAAAGCGTGGTTTGGCAGCAGTCATTCCCTTGAACATGGCACTCCCTTAGATAAACCTTCCTTGTGACGACCTCTCAATATGAATCCTACGATCCTATGAGTTTACCCTAAATACCTCGATGTTCTGGCATCTCTGTATCCTAACACTCTTTGGTGTTCATGAGTCTAGTGCTGCATGGTTAAAACTATTGTCGTGCCTTCTATTGTTCAAGGGTTAACCTTTTGTTTCCTCCATCAATCCATCAAGCATATCCTTTCATCATGCCCTCTGTTGTTTAGACCCAATGCTCAAAGATTCCCCAAAAGACAAATCATTCTTGTTCTATTTCGTGTCGATTGATGTAGGACACATTATTGCCTACCTTTTGACAGGTTTCTTCCTATCGACTTCAATGCTCTATCTAGGAGGACAACCCAGAAACATATTCAGTGCCTTGGTACATGTAAATATTAATGGCAAGTTGCCTTGTGTTTGATCAGGGGTTCCTATTATTGGCTCCTAGTTAAGTGATTCTATGAGTGTTTGATGACAAAAACATCTTTCACACTCATTACATTATACTGTGCATCTTGGAGGCCATCACCATTATTCATGGTCTTCCTCGCATCTATTAACAGTCTCCATTATTGACTAGTAATCAGATGATTTCGTGCATGTTCGACATCAACGCATATATTCACATGTATCGATCTATGATGTTTGGTGAAGTGGCTATCAAGACCTTGGGTAGAGGCTTGCATCAATCAAGCTTGTTTCCTCTCCCAAGTTGCGTATATTGTTTTTTGGAGACAACTCATCAAAATGATCCTATTATGACACTGGATCTGCATTGTGCTTATCGGCGACCAACATCGTCATATCTCTTTTATGCGAAAGGCACTCTGACATAGCTACTGAGCATGGGAATTCCCGACTCAGGACATGATTTTAGTAGTTTTATATATATGTGTTGTATCAGGTTTCCTGTACCACCCAAAGCTCCAATCCTCTCTCTCTTTTCTGAAGGAAAATTATAGTTAAGTAAAGTATTTCAGCCATTGCCACAGCCTCTAATCTCACACTTTAGGGGGAATCTGTTATACAACAAATTCACCTCCTCATCAACTCAGAGGGGAAAGACATGATAGCTAAATCAAAGACCAAGATCACATGACTTGTTTCCACACTAACACTGCCTATGCACTAACAACCTACTTTATAAAGCTTCTTTGCAAGCCTAAGGGTGCGTTAGTGACTCAACTAACTCAAGTTGCTAGTTTGGGAACAACATTAGTGGATTCTAGTGAAGTTCTAAGGGTTAAAGGAACGAATTGACTCATAAATATCTAGATATTTGTTCCTAAAATCACTCGAGAAAAGCAAGGAAACATCTAGATTTGTCCTATTTGGAGGATTTCTAATCCTAATGAAGGAGGCAAATGGGAAAGAGCTGAAAAGCATGGAAACTTCATTGCTTTTACCCTAGGGAACTCAAGGAGGAACTTGGCAACCCTAACTCAATTCCTACATAAGCAAAGCTAGGGCTATCGTGATAGGGGTCGAAGCATTTGAAACGATAGCATACTTGACTGTTGATCATTGTCTCAAATCTTAAGAAGTTGGTAAGAAGGGAGAGAGAGAGAGAAGCTCGAGGGGTAAGGGAAGGCTGATACAACAAATGGTTGTAATCACTCTTCCAACATTAATATAGAACTACAGTTGTACTGTCTACTCCATGGTGTTGGTACTATCATTCATTCAGTTGTTTGTCCAATACCTTTTAGCATGATTAGCTTACTTATGTGTAATTAGATGTTATTTTATGTATTCATGTATTAGTTATCAGAGTTGTATGATGTGGTTATGCTTGTCTCTTCTATGTGCAGGATTTGATCTATGGCCAGCTCAGGGGACTTACACCTAGATGCATTGTGGTCTCCAACAAATCTACACGGAGGCTTGAGTAATATACTTCTCCTACTTTGATAGTTAGTTATTGTTTATTAACATGCATGTAACTTTGTGACGTTGCAGATAATCTTACAGTCTGCCAAAGGTCCTGGGAAGACCTTTGAGGGTATCTTCATTCTCCATACACCATGCATTTTATCCTATAGCATAAATGTCAAATGGTTAATACTAAAACCTCAAGGGATAATAAACCTAAGGGATTAATACTAAAAACACTAGAATTTTTATTCCCTTGGGTAATTTATTATTCCCTTAGGTATAATATTATTCACAGGGTTTATAAACCTAATGGACTAATATCATATGATAAATCAAAGGGATTGATATTATAAACCTAAGAGAATAATAAACCCAAGGAATTAATACAAAAACCTAAGTAGATACAAACCCTAGGGTTTATAATCACTTGAGGTTTTAATATTAATCCCTTAAATTTATAATATCAATCCTTTGAATTTATAATATTAATTCTTAAGCTTAATATAATTATAAACCAGTATTGAAAATATCGGTATCAGCAAAATATCGGCGAGGGTCCAGAGAACATCTTATTAGCAATATCAGCTAATATTGGCAAGCATAAAAAATGCATAATATATTCATTTTTTTCCAGATTTCTAAACATATAAAGCAATAACAAGATGAACTAAACACATTGGCACATAAATATGAAGAAAGAACTGATATATATAATGTCAAATAGAAATGATACATCAAACTTCAAAGGTGATACCAAATTCTGCTGATCCCTGATAATTGTCCAATCAATGACTCAAACAACATAACATCACATATCTTGGTGATCCCTCATAATTGTTCAATCAAGGACTCAAACAAAATAGAATCACATATATAAAACTTTAAAAGTATTTCATCATCATGATTTATAAACTTATATGTAGCAAAAGTTGCAAAACAAATAAAACTAGCAACTATCTATCTGAGACCATTGGCCTCTCCCTAGCAACTTTCTTTCTGTCTTGTTCAACAATTGCTTCAAGAGCTTTTTGTATAACCTCCACATTAAAAACCATACAAGGCATTACATCTACATCATGTGCCAGATGGTATTTCAATTGTATAACCCCTCGTGACATCTTGGTCCCACATAATTTGCATGATATATATGCCCGAATTGCCCCACCAACAACCTTCCCATACTCCCAAAATGGGTCCAAGGCTTTCGGCATATTTGACATTGTAGTGAACTAATTCAAACCTAGGGCACAAAAAAAAAAATTGGCATTAAATCCCCCAACACAAAAAATAATAAGTAATAACCACCTCTTTTAAAAAAATTACTACATTATTTGCATTTTACAATGTGAATGAAAAATGGCAATAAGAAGGTGCATAAGAAAGTTGAAAAAAAATAATTAAGCTCGCTGTCCAAATATGAAAAGAACCCTTGCATTGGCTCATAAGCATGAAAATCATAGCGAATAGAAAAAAAACAAAGAAACAGAATGTTGGTAGGCAAAGGGGCAAGCAAGCATAACCATCAATCTATGAAAAAATCATTAACATAGGGGTTTTTAAGAACATACCTGTTAATGGAAGAAATGAAGTTTGTCTCAGTGTTCTTCAATCTTTGATCCACAAAAAAATCTTAGTTGGTGGTGATAATCTTTCTTTAATCCTCAAACTCTCCTTTACAACCACCACAAAACTCTTCCCCTTCCTTCTCCAACACTCAAAAATAGAAATGAAGAAAAAAAAACTATTTTCCCTTTTTCTAGCCATGGCATAACACGCGAGGCAATATTTTCTGTCATCTCGCAATATTTTGCCGAGATATCGGTGATATTTCATAAATATAGCAATATTCTCTCAGCGATATTTTGGCTCGCTGAAAATATTGCGATATTTCCTTTCCGATATTGAACATATATCGCCGACATTATCATCGCTCTTATAAATCCTATCAATAATATTCTAAAACATAAACCTTATCAATAATATCATAAAACATTCCCGACATTCGCATAGTTCGTGATTTGATTTCATTTTCTGTTAACCCAAGAAATAGTGGCCTTGATATCAGCCACCACTTGCATGCAGGCATAAAAATTACCTTACATCACACATATCACCACAAAACTGTGGATAATCCGGATCACGTCACTGCAAAGAACTACCATAGAAGCCTAAAATCTAACATATTATGACTTTGGTTATTCGTAATATTTTCAATCCAATTATATTAATCCAATTTCGAATTTCGTTAACTCAATCACAGATTTCAAAAATAATTTGAAATCTGATTTTGTTCTTTCCAGTGAAGTTTCTAAATATTTTTCGAAATAAGAGTGGCCATGGATGAACTCTACCAAGTGAATAAATGTTGAAATCATTCCCAAATACCAATTGCCAAGAAGACAATGGAGGCGAATGATGAGTCCTCCTGGTGGGGAGAATATTTGCGCTTTTATTGTGGGGACGAAGATAGTTCACCCAACGTAGTCTGCAGCTCTTTCCACACCGCATCAGACTTGCAAAACAAAATCTCTCCGCTAATTTATCTATTCTCTCACTACAAATTTATATCTGCATTAATAAATCGGTGCTATTAGAGATTTTCTGAGACTTCTCCAGGCCACCATGGCCATGAATTCGAATGTAGCAGGAAAGAATCATATCCTGCGGTTGAGCCATTCTTTTGAGCAGCAAGGAGACCTACCCATCCTGGATGCTCTTCGTCACTAATTGAACAGCTGCTGGTCTCATTTGCTAGGCCATTGTGTATATATATATATAATATATATATATATATTATATAAACAATTGCTGCGCCAATTTTATATAAACAATTGCTGCGCCAATTTTTTCGCTATTGCTGTAAAAGACGTGACCTCACGATTATTTTAGCAGAATTTCCATGGTCAGAATCTAAGGGTTACCAAAACGTGTCACCATGCTCCTCATATCTGCCCAGACGTCGTCAGAATCATAAATAGGGGGATTGAATTCTAAAACCATTCCCATTTAGAGCATGTATGATTTCGCGAATTTCCCGGCCTCAATGATTGAGTGTTTGAATGATGATTAAAGATGGCCGATGGTGTATATAAAAATTATAATAAAATCATTTCCTTCGAAGTTTTAATTGAAATGTTTTAGAAATTCGATGTTTAACATAGTTTTATATGTTTAAGATATTAAAATCTTTTCCTTAAAAGCGTTAATATAAATATTTTAGAAATTCGATGTATAACCGTGCTTTATAGGTTCAGTTTTTTATTTTGTTGGTTTTTAATAAACATTTGTATCTTAATCTTTTTTTTTTTTAATGGTGTTCAAAGGTATATTTTTATAAAATATCTGATTTTGTCCATGTTTAACATTTAGTTTGATCTATTATCTAAAGAAATAAGGTAGGGAATAATAAATATATATGGTTAACTTTAATTAAAAGTATGAAAAAGATTTAAAAATTTCACTCTTATTGTGTTAATAGAAAAGAAATGCAAACATATTTTATTCTTATTTCAACCATATATAAAATATTTGAATATTTATGTGAAATAAGATAATTTTATATTAATGGTAGACATAAAGTAATTACATGTAAAAAATATATGATATTTTTACTTTTCAATGCCACCAAAATGCATAAAATGTTAACCATAAGTAATTGAAAGTAAAAAAATTCAAATATTTTAGGAAAATTGGTACTTCATTTAATTTTTAATTATGACATTTAAAAAATAAGCGGCTACTGGCACAGAGTTAGCCGATGCTTATCCTCAGATACCATTATTTTTTCTTTCTCCAAGAAAAGAAGTCATGACTCGTGGGCCTTCTCCTTCACGCGCATGCTCCGTCAGGCTCCTGTTATCTTTAACCAATTTTTGTGCTTCGAGTAATTTCCCGGAGCAAGTTTGTTAGCTTGTTCCCAATAATCAGCAGCTTGATCGAACCAAGCCTCCGCAGTTTCAGGATCTCCCTGTCAATTGCATTTCTCCTCAGTGAGGATAGGTAAACTTGGCAAAGTTTTCTTCCCTCAGAACCTACTGAGAGTATGCAGGAAATTGGCTTAAACATTTCTCGAACAATATTAGAACCAAAATGGATGGTCTTATCCTATTAATAATAATTAAAAATTTGTTAGTAATAAATAAAAATATTTCAATATAATGTTAAGTAATGATGATGTATATGTAAGAGTATGTTAATAAAAAAATAAACATTTTACTATGAATAGTATGATTCATAAATAAAATATTTTAATAACCATATTAAATAAGTTATGTTGCCATTGATTCATATACCATATATGTATAAAACATTATGTATAAATTATATGAAGAAATGGAAAATAAATTTATGGTTAAAATGTTACAAATATTTTTATTATTCTACATTTTAATTTTTCCTTCAATCAAATTTGTCTAAAATTCCATAGAGATTCGTTGTAATTGCAAACTTAAGTTATGTACTTTACCCGATCCAAGTGCTAAATATTTATATAATTGCAAGTTTAAGTTATGTATTTTACGCAATCCAAGTGCCATATATATATATATATATATGAAAACCATGGATCTGTCAAGTTTTGAAAGTATTCTAAAAGGTGTAAACCCCTTTTCAAGTTTTGCATTCTAAAAGAAGTTTGTAAAAAAAGAGGTTTGATCCCTATGAGAACTTGTTAGATCCATGATTAAAATGGATCTATACTGGTTATAATTTTGATTTTATGATTAGTTCTGTGATTAAAATGAATATATATTGATTATAATTTTGATTTATGATTAGGAATTTAACAAGTTGATATATTTTTATCTCAACTAAATAATAGATTTTTCAATAATAAATTCTTTATATTTTTAAATCCATAATTATATTTTCACGTTTCCTAATTGCTTATAGCATTTAGTTAAAAATGAAGTGCCTAACTATTCTACTGTCCTCCACTCCACTATTTATAGGAACCCCTATTTGTAGTTCCTATACTATTCAACAAATTGTGATTTGATCAAACAATAGCAGATACCTATCCCTGTTCAATAATGAATTAAACCCCTATTTATAGTTCCTATACTATTCAACAATTTGTAATTTTCTCAGATGATAGCGGATACCTATCCTTGTTCAAAAATGAATTAACAGTTGTGTTGTGGGAGTTTTGAGTTACTTAAACATCATTTAAAACTTCCTCTCAAATATTTTGCTTCGCTGAATTTCAGGAAAATTGAAGTTTTCCAAACCATATTAAAAAAATGGCTTTCATAAATACCGAGCTACATACAGAAAATTGGGTGGGATCAATTGAATTTGGTTTGACTAAACAATGCGCAGAGGAGGGTTCTTGAGTTTCCACCGAGTTTCAAGCAACAATCATAATGAATATCCATAGTGAAGTGCGTTTAGCCTAGCGATTATGGCATCTTTTTCAAAACGAAGAAACTGAAACATTTTCATATAAGGATGAAATGTTTTACATATTCATATTTCCAGTACACTTTAAACCTTGGCTAATATTACAAACATTCATCTTACGAAAAGCCAAGGAAAAGGACCCATATTTCACTTCCAACAGAAAACAAAGAAGTAATGTTCTCCAACACATCATTAAGAAATAGTACTATGTTCCACAAACATACCATGAAGGGAAACTGTAAGAAATATAGAAAGAGAATCATAAGTAATGTAGAACACGTGGAATTTCCCCTCAAAGGAAATGAAGGCCACAAGCAAAAAAATAAAGTGTAATGAGACAAAAGAAAAAGATCCCTCACTATGAATGGATCTGTCCATGATTTATTAAAAAAAATTTACCCAAGCAAAAGAGAGAGAGCACGCTTGGAGAGGGCATAATCATCAACATTATTCTCTATCTAGATATGTTGAAAGGAAACCTCTGAGAAGAGAGCCTTGAGATCTAAGATACATTGCATCTAGTTGAAGAGGGTTGGGACCTATAAAACAAAACGATCTTGTATCTAGCGGATTGTGGAAAGGGAGTCCCCAAAAAATAAAATATTATCGATGTTGAGCCAAAGCCACACTTGTACAACTCCCCACAATGCCAACATATGAGCCCCAGAGTTGTTTCCTAGACTCCCAAACCATCTAAAATGAAATGATAAAAGAGAGTCAATATGGAGAGAGACTCCACACCCACATCGCTCATTAGTAGAGGCCCCATCAAAGAAACAAATAGGAAATATGTTGGACATATCAACAAAAATAGAAGACCGAGAAGAAACCTTAGGGAACCATTGCCCCACCTCGATGAAATATGCCATAGTATGGATGGAAATCAAAAATAAGTTTCGGGAGGATCCTTGAAATATTTATGTGTTTCGTGCATGCCAAATACTCCAAATGCATAGACAGGAAAAACTCTATAAAACTGATTTTGTCGATCCTAAGAACTAATGCAAGTTGCAACATAATTATGGTCCACATCAATCTGTAAATCCAATAGTTAAATCACTTGTTTCCAAATGTCCTGGGAAAAAGGGAAGAGGCAGAATAGATGTAAGAAATTATTGACCACTAACTTACAAAGTGAACATCTTCCAGGACCTATAAAACCTTACTTTAAAAGGGATTCCCAAGGGAGAATATGATTATGGAGTGTTAACCATGTGAAACATGTGATCTTAAGTGGGACCCCCCATATCCACATAGGATCAATCAGATCAGCAAAGGGAAGGGATAGTGAACAAGAAATAATTTGCTCATATGCTTTCGCTACTGCAATGCATCCATCAAATATTTTTCCTCCCCATTCCAGTTTGTCCATAAACACCGGAATTCCAAGATCGCTTGCATGTGGCCACAAAATGGAGGATTGAGGGAACAATTGACCCCTCCCAATACTGGCTAGATTTTTTAGCCCCACTCAATGAGGAAATTCATTAATGGGTTAGATAGAAGATGGCTTCCTGACATTCCTTTGATGGCATCCAAACCCACTTGTATTTTATCTCCATCCCCAACGACCCAGTGTAGATTGCTACATAACCATGGCACCACAGTCCTTAGGCTTCTCCAGATGACTGAAATGTAGGATTTCGATGTGGTTCCTCCTAATATCCATGCCTCCAACACACCCTGGGAAATGTACTTGTCCATCATGATGGAATGCTAGAGACCTTTTATCCCTAAACATACACCATAGAATTGTTGCCAGGAGCACTTGATTTAAGATTTTAATGTTATGAATTCCCCAACCACCCATGTTTTCTCGTATAGAGATGAGATTTAGCCCAACAAGGGGAAAATTTTTATGGGGACCGAATCGAGTCCGCAAAACAATTGTTGGAAATACTGAGATGGGGGGTGAATCAATATTTCTTAGCAATTAGAAATTTTTAATATTTTCAGAGCATCAGTTAATCTTCATTATTATTATTAATGTTTACGCAGTAATAATAGTAAATAAAAGAACATAGTAGGCACGCGAATTTTAGGTGGAAAACCCCATCTAGGTCAAAAACCACCAAATTCCTTTCTAATAAATTATTTAATCTTCAATCCAAACTGAAATGAAAGCAACAACTTCCTAGAATTCTAGAAAAACATTCTTCTCCAGCTCCCACTGGAAGGATGCCCCAACACCTTGGTTTATTCAGTAATCAACTGAATGGACACCCCAACACCCTAGCAAGCCACAAATCGCCCTAGCACCACCCTACCACCCTGAAGTGTTCACAAGAACCAACCTGTAGGCAAATTCATACACCTGCCTAGCACCTCTCTGCCACCCTATAATGACTTAAATAAGACAAGACTATGGATTCCCAAACCACGGACAACAATCCATAATGCAATACGATTTACAATGATTTTGACATAACACCCAATCACACTATGACCTATAACCCAACCATGACATCATATCAACAGAGACTCCTATACCTTCCAATAATTCCTTTTATATTCTACGAAGATTGACTCTTTTGCAATAATGACTCTTCCAATGATGACACTTTTACAAATGACTCTTTTACAACTTTACAATGATGACTCTTGTCCTTGACACTTCTTCACAATATACAGATGAATGTCATGCTTCAAAGGATGTCCCACTACAATGCTTTTTTTGATTTGATACTTCTTCTTTTGAATTCTTTCTTGAAGTTTTACTTGAATATTCTTCTACTTGTATGATAGGTTTTCTGGGTGAAACCAATCCCAAAACAAAACAAAATACCCTTCAACTTACCTTTGCGTGCAAAACACATGTAAGTACATAATAATGAATAAATACAAATTAAAATTACAATGTGTACCTGAAGTTTGCTTTTCATTTTTCTTGTTGCCTTGTTGCAGTAGTAGACAAAGACTCCCACTCTTGATATAGACATATACTCTATGCTAGATCCAAGACTAACCTAAAGATATATACAATAAAAACTGATGACAGACCCTAGACTTGTAATGCACCAAGTTCTAAGTACAACAACAAAGACCATTATATCAACTATGGCAAGAAAAGTAACATGAACTTACAACATAATATAGAATTAGCAAACTTGGTGTAGCCTAAATAATATGTAGGATAAAATGTGTAGTATCAAGAATAGGACATCCAAAAAACTATTTGTGACATATAGAGACATAGAGATATAATCGAGACACTGTATATACTCACATTGTCCTGCAAAAGCATATGTCAAAGATGATACTGAAAATTCTAATGTAAACACTAATCATACATACCTTGTTGTAGGATACTTACCCTTGATTTTTGTTGTGCGGTCCTTACTGTAGTGATCCTTGAATGCATGCTTTTTCTTGCCTTCTACGAGCTCGATATTGAATATATTGTTCTATGTAATTTCAGATCTCCAGGGTATGAAATTTATTCCTATGATAGCCCACTGAGTCCTCTTTCCAACCCTATAGGTCGGATAAATATTGGATTCTTCAAGGAAGCATTATTCACAATCTCCCATGATGACCAGATTATAGACTCATTTAGTAGAGAGAATTTGTACGAAGTGTCACGTTTCACTATTGTGACCTTCGGCCCTGAAAATGCTACTCAACAAGATATAGTCTGTCATCTTTCTATGAATATTTACGAAATTTGAATCCAATGCTCAAAGAGAACATTGTGACGAATTTCCCAACGTCACTTGTTTGACATGGAATTTGGGAGCTTGCAAAAACCCTAACTTCCTCAGACCATATCTCCGAAAAAATAGAAAACTAAGATAAAAAATTTGGTCATGAGGTTCGTCAAGATTTTTTCTCAAATGGTTTTTAATTTCCACTTTTGAAGCTTCACAGGAAAAAAATTTATAGCGAAAATTCCGCGATGACCTGTTTGAAGCCACAAATTCCCTAATAGAGGGGGATATGAGTGTCATTATTTATATGAATGTCTTGAGTTGATAGGATCCTCAACAAGTGAACATTGGAGGGATATTAGGAAATTTTTTATTGTTATTAATTATTGACTATTCAATGACCACAACCAATTATGAGTGCCATGCCACAACCCCTTAGGGGTTTAGCCCACTAACTAGGGTTACAAACTTCAAACATGAATATCTCTCAAATTGTGAAGAATTACTTGGTGTGTGATATATCAATGGAAACATATCGACGAGTAGAATCCATATATAGGATCCTTGACTTAGAATAGAGTAAGTTGTCAAGAAAAAATTCCCATGCAAGATCGATGTAGCCCCTGGTGCTGCTTGGGTTGACATCAATGAAAACCACTGATAAAAAATCTCCCCCTTTGGCATTGATGGAAACACAAGTGCTCCCCTTGCAATCATGAAACCTCTTCCTATTGCCTTCTCTCCCCCTTTTCATCAAAGGAAAAGGGTAACTCCCATTAACAAACAACGATCCTGCAGACTTGCACACACCTCCACTCCCCCTTTCTACTCTAGCAGATAAGAGAAAGAGTCTAATGAAAGCTTGGGAGAATCCCAAGCTTTTGATGAACATACTCAAATGTTTCACAACGTAATGGTTTGGTAAATATGTCAACAATTTGTTCCTTTGAGCTAACATATTCAAGCCTGACATTCTTTTCAGTGACCTACTCTCTAACAAAATGATATTTAATCGGAATGTGCTTCATTTTGGAATGCATCACAATATTTTTGGAGATACTGATGGAACTGTTGTTATCGCAAAATATGGGAATAGGCTCATCAAACTTGACTTGAATATCTTGCAAAGTTTGCTTCCTCTAGAGTACTTGAGTACAACAAGTTGTTGCCGTGACATATTCTTCTTTTGTTGTGGATAACGAGATTGAAGACTACTTTTTACTTAACCATGAAACAAAAAAACCACCTAGATAGAATGTTGCTCCACTGGTACTCTTATGATCATCAACACTTCCTGCCCAATCTGCATCTATATAAGCTTGGATAACTAGATCATTTCCTTTGGGATACCATTGACCATATTCCATTGTGCCCTTAAGATACTGAAGAATTCTTTTGATGGAAATAATATAAGATTCATTTAGTGTTGCTTGGAATCTTGCTACTTGTCCAACGTATAGCATCACATCAGGCCAGGAGGCTATCACATATAGGAGACTACCAATCATGGATCTATAAAACATCTGGTCCACATCCTTTGACGAATCTTCTAAGATTTACTTGCGACCTGTTATCATGGGAGTATGGACTGGCTTGAAATATTCCATCTGGATTTTTTTAAGAATTTCCTTGATGTATTTGGTTTGATATATGAATATTCCTTTATCTTGCTGAGAAATTTGAAGCCCTAAAAAGTATGTCATCTCGTCAGGAGTAGATATTTCAAACTCATTTTTCATTTTTGTGGCAAAGTATTTTGTTAATTTGTCATCATTGCTTCCAAATATTATATCATCCACATATACCTTAATAATCATTCGGTTATCTTGATCCACTTTCACATAGATATTGTTGTCAGCATTTCCTTTCGTGAATTCTTTTTTATTTAGATACCTTCAATATGAGCATACCAAGACCTAGAAGTTTAATTGAGACCATATAGTGCCTTCATTAATCTGTAAACATAGTTTTCTTTTTCAGTGAGGAGAAAACCTTCAGCTTTTTCAACGTAACCTTCTTCTTCCAAATCACCATTTAGAAATGTTGACTTAACATCCATTTGGTAGACCTCGATTTTTCTCAAGAATGCTTAAGTAAGAAACATCGTGATAAATTCCATTCTTGCAACAGGAGCAAATTTTTCTTCATAATCGATTCCTTCAACTTGTGCATATCCTTTGCAAACTAGTCTTGCTTTGTTCCTAGTAACCTGTAATCCTTCAAATATTTTCCCCCGTTTCACCTATAATGAGATGACCGTGTTGTCCAAACTACCTTCTTATCAATCGTAGAATTGTGTCATATACTGTGGCATAGACTCCTCCTCTACAAACATTAAGGATTCAACAAGCCAGATTGTTCAAAATAGTCAGTAACCTAATGGGCCATCCTGACTTGACTCATTATCTGAAGCAACTACTAATTCCTCATTACCTTTTTCTTTTAAAAATACTAAAAGCATAACTGTTGAAACCTTGTTATCTGCTTGGTTTTCCTGTATCTATTTCCTTTTCCAGACCTTCTTATTCATGTAATATCGAGTCGTTTACCCATAGTTCTGACACTTGAAGCATTCAATGTTGTCCATAGGTGATTCATATGATATTTGCAACCACAAGTGCTATGGCCGTAGTTATGGAATTTGAAACATTGAATGTTTGACCCATCTTGCACGTATTCTCTTATGAAAAAATCATCTTGGAACTTGTCTCGTGATCCTGCAAACTTGCCTCTAGGGTTTTGCAAATAATTATTGTACCTGTAAAAAACTTCATAATCCCTAGACATATATCCATAGTTAGCACATAAAAAAAAATAACCATTAAATAAATGTTCATACCTGAATGGTTCATTCAAATGTGATGGTCCTTGATAGTTGTAATTGTCAATAAATTTACAATCTTTGGCCATATGTCCATAGTTAGCACATGAAAAACAATAACCATTAAATAAATGAACATGCCTTGAAGATGTTTCATTTTTCTTTGGAAGAGGTGTTGTAGTTTGTTGTGGTCCTTTGTTCTTGATTTCTTTGGTATTGTTATTTGGAGTTGCAACATTCTTCTTTGGCTTTTCACTTTGATAAATTTCCTTCTTAGAATCATCCTGCAAAGATGTGGAGCTTGTACCTTCATGAACTGGAGCTTTACCATCTTTAATTGCCTTCATGTTTTCTTCTTCATTTGTCTTATTTTGTAAGTTTTCTTTTTGTGATGCCTTGAGTTTTTTGATCTCATCAAGGGTTGTGTCAAGTTCTTCTTTCTCTTGAGCAAGATCTTCCTTCTTTTTCTACCTCCTCAACCTCTACCTTGAGAAGAGTGGTCTTCTCTACTTCTCTATTGAGAACCTGTATCTGTTCCTTCTACTTCTCATTTTCTATCTTCAAGTTGCTTATTTCTACTAAACATGTTTCTAATTCCTTTTGCTTTTGGTCAACATTGGATATGTATCTTTGATCAGATTCCTTCCTTTCAATTTGTGCTTCCTACATCTATTGTGTGATCTTGCT
This sequence comes from Pinus taeda, assembly GCA_000404065.3. Taxonomy (NCBI): domain Eukaryota; kingdom Viridiplantae; phylum Streptophyta; class Pinopsida; order Pinales; family Pinaceae; genus Pinus; species Pinus taeda. Next base: position 96,888 of record APFE031622665.1, read on the forward strand.
AATCTCTGCAAATGTTCTGTCGAGTTCTTGTGGATTCTATTGGAATTCTCTCTTGAGGTCTCATGTCATTGTATTCTTGATTTCTTCGAATTGAGTTCTAAGAATACTAATCATCTTCCCAGATTCTTCATTTTCTTTGCTGAGTTCTTTTATTGTTTTCAATTATACTCCCAAAATTCTTGTCTTTTCCTTTTGAATTTTTAATTTCCTTTATCACCTTGATCACTTGATTTTGAAACTTTGTTTTACTCATTTCTCCCATTTCTTCATTATAATCAGAAGGATATAAACTTTCAATAACATATTTACTTGATCGCTTTGTTGAATAGAGATTATGAAGCTTTTCCCAAAGAGATTTAGCTGTTGAACATTGACCAACTTTTGTTTTCACATAATTTGGAAAAACATTAAAAATTACATTCATGGCCTTTGAATTGTACCTTTCAGCTTCATCGGTAGATGTGTTTCTAGAAACAATTAATTCCCATACTCCATGTGCCTACAAATGTACTTCCATCCTAGATTCCCATATCCAGTAATTATCGCATCAATATCAGGGATTGGTACACAACACTCACTTTCTTTATATTTTCTTGTACTTGTACATTTCCTTTGTCTATACTCTGAAAATTGACTTTGAGTGGTTAAGTTGTTACAGAAGGAACGAAGCCCTAAAACCAATTGTTGGGAATACTCAGACAGGGGCAGAATTAGTATTTCTTAGCAATTATCACTTTTAAATCTCTTCAGAGAATTATTTAATCTTCAATTATTATTATTAATGTCCATGCATTAATAATAGTAAATAAAAGAACACAGTAAGAAAATGAATTTTAGGTGGAAAACCCCCTCTAGGTCAAAAACCACCGAACGTTTTTCTGATAAATTATTTAATCTTTAGCCCTAGCTAAAATGAAAGTAACAACTTCCCAGAATTATAGAAACACAATTTTCTCTAGCTCCCACTGGAAGGACACCCCAACTCCCTGCTTTCTTCAACAATCAACTAAGTGGATGCCCCAACACCCTAGCTAGCCACAACTCGCCCTATCACCACCGTACCACCCTGAACTATTCACAAGAACCAACCTGTAGGTGACTTCATACACCTACCTAGCACCTCCCCGCCACCCTATAACGATTGAAATAAGACAAGACTGTGGATTCCCAAACTAGGGAAAAAAATCCACGATAAAATATGATTTACAATGATTTTGACTGAACACCTAATCGCATTATGACCTACAACCCAACCATGACATCATCTCAATAGAGACTCCTATACCTCCCAAAAATTCCTTTTTGACTCTAGGTATATTGACTCTTTTGCAATAATGACTCTTCTATTGATGACACTTTTACAAATGACTCTTTTACAACTTTACAATGATGACTCTTGGCTTTGAAACTTCTTCATAATATACGGATGGAAGTCATGTATTCAAAGGATGTCCCACTGCAATGCTTCATTTGATTTGATACTTTTTTCTCTTAAATTCTTTCTTGAATTTGTACTTGAATCTTCTTCTACCTACATGCAAAATTTTCTCGATGAAACCAATCCCAAATGAAAACAAAATGCCCTTCAACTTACCTCTTCCTGAAAAACACATGTACGTGCATAATAATGAATAAATACAAATTAAAATTACAATGTGTACCTGAAGTGTTCTTGTCACATTTTTTTTCACTTGCTGTAGCAGTAGACAAAGACTCCCACTCTTCATATAGGCCTCGATTCTATGCAAGGCTATATCCAAAACTGACCTAAAGATATATACAATAAAAACTGATGACAAACCCTAGACTTGTGATGGACAAAATTCTAAGTGCAACAATAGAGACCATTCTATCAAATATGATAGTACAAGTAACACGAACTTACAACATCATATATATTCAACAAACTTGGTGTAGCATCAAGAATATGTAGCATAAAATGTGTAGTATCAAGAATAGGACATCTAAAAAACTAATTCTGACACATAGAGACATAGAGATATAACCGAGACATTGTATATACTTATGTTATCGTGTAAAAACATATGTCAGAGATGATATTAAAAATTAAAATGTAAACACTAATGACACATACCTTTCTGGAGGAGACTTTCCCTTTATTGTTGATGTGTGGTCCTTACTGTAGTGATCCTTGAATGCATGCTTTGTATTTCCTTCTAGGATTTCGATATTGAATTTGTTGTATCTATCTAATTTCATATCTATAGGGTCTAAAATATATTCATATGATAGCCCTCTTATTTCTCTTTCCAACTCCACATGTCTTAACAAGATTGGATTCTTCAATATAGAGTTACTCTGAATCTCCCACAATGACCTGATTATAGACTGGTTCAGTAAAGCGAACTTGTACAAAGTTTCACGTGTCAATGTTTTAATATTAAGCCCTCAAACCACTACTCAACCAACTACAGTTCATCCTATTTATGTGACTATTTATGAAATTCAAATCCAATGCTCAGAGAGAAAGTTATGATGAGTTTCCCAACGTCACCTGTTTGACATGGAATTCAGGAGCCTAAAAAACCTTAACTGCCTTAGATCATATCTCCAAAAATATAGCAAACCAAGATCTGAAATTTGGTCACAAGGTTTGTTAAGATTTGGGCTCAAATGTGTTGTAACTTATTCTTCTGAAGCTTCACAAAAAAAAAATTATAGTAAACATGCCACACTGACCTATTTGAAGCCACAAAATCCATACTATAGGAGGATATGAGGGTCATTATTTAGATGAATGTCTTGAGTTGAGACGGTCCTCAAAAAGTGAACATTGGAGGGATTTTAGGATATTTTTGTTTTTATTAATTATTAACTATTCAATTACCACAACCAATTATGAGTTCCATGCCACAACCCCATAGGGTTTTAGCCCACTAACTGGGGTGACTAACTTCAAACATAAATATCTCTCAAACCTTGAAGAATTACTTGGCATGCCATATATCAATGAAAACATATCGACGAGTAGAATCAATCTAGAAGATACTTTATTTAGAATAGAGTAATTTTGCAAGTGACAATTCCCATGCAAGATTGGGGTAGCCCCTGGTGTTGCTTGGGTTGACATCAATGACAAGCACTGATCAACAAATTTTTCTATAATAGAATCAATATTTTTTATGGTAACATGTGGAATTTGGAAAATGTGCATCTAAAACATTGGGATTCCTTGAAAAACTTCTCAAACCATAATTAACCTACCTCCCAAAGATAGCCATGTATGGTCCCATTTGAGCAAAGTCCTCTCGAATTTTGTAAGAAGCCAATCCATATTCAATATTTTATACTTGTTTGGTTTTAATATGCATCAAAAATATTTAAATACCTTAGATAAACATCGAATCCTCACCCCAATTAAGGAATCTATACCTTTTATCTCTTGTGAGTCTCCCCCATCTGAAATAAGATCATACTTCTCACTATTTATAAAGAAGCTAGAATCCCTATGAATGATTTTAAAAGGCTTGTGAATGGGTTCCCATTCAACAATTTTTACCTCACCTCCACAAACTATATCATCTACATATAGTAGATGTGATAACTAACTAGTTATGGAAATCCTACATCCCTTAATAGGACATGTTTCCTTCATATCTAGAATTCCTCTACTAAAAGAATCCATAATTAATATAAATAACAAAGGAGATAATGTGCCTCTTTGTCTCAGCGCTCTTCCCATTTGGAATAAATTTGTGGGTTCCCCATTTATAAGAACCTCCACTGAAGCCAACGAAACACATCCTATTATCCATTGAACATGTCAGTGGTTGAAACCGATTTTAAGAGTATTATTGTGAGGAATTACCAATCAACACAGTCATAGGCATGATTTAGATGAATTTTCATAATACATAATTTCTGATTCCTCGATTTTATCAAGTGGATACATTCTTGAGAAATGGCCACTTCTTCCTGTATTCTCCTATTGGACAAAAATCCAAAGTGCTCCAAAACAATGTGTGGAGCGACAATATTTTTGAGATGATTAGCAATGAGTTTGGACATCATTTTGTAGACAAAATTACATAAATAGATTGTGCTATAATATGAAAGAGACATAGGATTCGAAACCTTAGGAATCAAAGTTAAGAACGTTGAGTTGATTGCACCTAGGATACACCAAAAAATTCTGACATCATCTACCATCCCCACTAAATTTAGCCCCATCAAGTAAAAAAAGTGGAGGAAGTCACATGGCCAACCATTAGGACCAAGGCTCTTTTCCTTTCCCATCTCCTTAAGGGTTTTGGGTAATGCCTCATTTGAGATATGACCATCCACCAATGTTGTGTCATCTTCACTAACCCAATTGGAGAAACTATTAGAAAGATCCATTTTTTTCATCCATGTAATCCTCCCCCGTTTCTTGGAATTTATTTTTAAAAAAAGGAAAGTTGCCTCTTTAATCTCCTCAAGTGTAGAAATAATAATTCATGTCTCGTCTTCAATAGACCATATTTAGTTAATTTTTCTTCTTTTAGATGCAACTCAAGGAAAAAATTGGTGTTACAATCTCCCCCTTTAATCAACACTTATAGGATTTTCCGATGCCATTATTCCTCTTGCAACATTAAAATTGTCTTTTATAGATATCAGTTGATGTTGTAGTTTGGAGAAGATATCAAAGAGAATTTGGTTTAGCCTCATTGCAATTTCTTGATAAATTGATAAGAGTTCCTTTATAATCAACACTATCTGATTTTTAACCCATGATTTGACCAAACCTTTCAAATGCATGAGTTTATCCAATAAACCCGTTGTGGGATCATTAGCAGCCGATAAAAGCAATTGAGATCGTGAATGGTGTACCTGATCATGAAAATCAGGCTCTTTGACCCAATTCATATTGAATTTTAATTGAATCTTCACCTCACCTAGTTCGTCCATCCATTTCCCAAGGAAACAATGGTTATAGATTCAATATGAAAAAACACCTAGATTAATGTAA